>JAXLNO010005967.1:44830-67970 GCA_038087875.1 Malacoraja senta
AACTGCAGACGCTGGTTTACATCGAAGATAGACACCAAATGCTGGAGTAACTCAGCGGTGACAGGCAGCATCTCTGGAGAGAAGGGATGGGTGACGTTTCGGGTCGAGACCCTTCCTCAGACTGAGGTTCAGGGGAGGGGGAAACTAGAGGTGTGAAAATGTACACGGAACATGTGAATGGAAGGTACGAGTAGAACAAATCAAAAGCCAGATGATCAAGGGAAAGTGGAGCCCACAATGGTGCATTGTTGGCTGTGGAGAAGGTGACAATGAGCAGCGACAAATAGACAATAGACAATAGGTGCAGTAGGCCATTTGGCCCTTCGAGCCAGCACCGCCATTCAATGTGATCATGGCTGATCATCCCCAATCAGTACCCTGTTCCTGCCTTCTCCCCATATCCCCTGACTCCGCTATTTTTAAGAGCCCTATCTAGCTCTCTCTTGAAAGCATCCAGAGAACCTGCCTCCACCGCCCCCTGAGGCAGAGAATTCCACAGACTCACCACTTTCTGTGAGAAAAAGTGTTTCCTCGTCTCCGTTCTAAATGGCTTACCCCTTATTCTTAAACTGTGGCCCCTGGTTCTGACTCCCCCCAACATCGGGAACATGTTTCCTGCCTCTAGCGTGTCCAAGCCCTTGACAATCTTCTATGTTTCAATGAGATACCCTCTCATCCTTCTAATCTCCAGAGTGTACAAGCCCAGCTGTTCCATTCTCTCAGCATATGACAGTCCCGCCATCCCGGGTATTAACCTTGTAGGTTCCATACAGAGGGCGGTGGGTGTGTGGAACGAGCTGGCTGGGAGCTGGATGAGGGCAGGTACTACAGCAGCATATAAAAGATGCTTAGACATGGTGATGGATAGGAATGTTTTAGTGCTAATCAAGACGTCCACTGTCTATCTTCAGTGTAAACCAGCATCTGCAGTTCCTTCCTACACCAAACATTACCTATTCCTTCTCTCCAGATACAGTAAAAGCTTCCTGATGCCATGGATTATGTCGCTTGTTTTTATTTTTTTAAACTGTGAACAAAACCTCATTTAAAAGTTGTTGTGTGTGGCACCAGGCAGACAGAGGTGACTATTGTGTTCTTCCCACAGAGCAGCACATGATCCGCCGGTGCCTGCAGTTCCAAGATCTCTGTTGCCTGTTGTCATGGCTACAAAATTAAAAAAAAAAGCCAATGTTAAACCAATGGTATTTCTGTAGCTTTGCTGGGTGGGGGCAAATCAAAGGGACCAGCCATTTTGGTTATGGGAGCTCACTGGGAATAATGTGCAGCTTTCTTTCCCCTGCAATAAACCCATCTCTAGAGGCAGGGGAGACAATGAGTCCTGCATTCCTGTTGTGGACCACCTTTCAAAAGCAGCCTGCTGGATTGGGGCTTCTGGACTGATTATTTTTTTTTTGGAGGGGCTGACTGAGAGAGGTGGGGGGAGAGGGGAGAGGGGGAGAGGGGAAGAGGGGAGAGGGGGGAGAGAGGGAGAGGGAGAGAGGAGAGGGAGAGGGAAGAAAGAGAAAGAGAGAGGGGAAGAGAGAGGGATAGTGAGAGAGAAAGAGAAAGAGGGGGAGAGGGAGAGAGGGGGAGAGGGAGAGAGGGGGGAGAGAGGGAGAGAGGGGGAGAGGGAGAGAGGGGGGAGAGAGGGAGAGAGAGAGGGATAGAGAGAGAGAAAGAGAAAGAGAAAGAGAGAGAGAGAGAGAGGATAGAGAGATAAAGAGATAAAGAAAGAGAGAGGGGGAGAGAGGGGTGAGAGAGAGGGAGGGGGATAGAGAGAGAAAGAGAAAGAAAGAAAGAGGGTAGAGGGAGAGAGAAAGAGAAAGAAAGAGAGAGGGGGAGAGAGAGAGGGGGAGGGATAGAGAGAGAAAGAGAAAGAAAGAGAGAGGGGAGAGAGAGAGAGAGGGATAGAGAGAGAAAGAGAAAGAAAGAGGGAGGAGAGAGAGGGAGAGAGGGGGGGGAGAGAGAGAGGGGGGGGGTGAGAGAGAGAGAGAGAGAGAGGGGGAGAGGGAGGGCAGGAGAGGAGAGAGAGAGAAAGAGAAAGAAAGGGAGAGGAAGGGAAGAGAGGGAGGGGAGAGAGAGAGAGAGAGAGAGAAAGAAAGAAAGAGAAAGAGAGAGAGAGGAGGGGGGAGGGAAAGAGAAAGAAAGAAAGGGAAGGGAGAAAGAGAGAGAGAAAGAATCTGGAGACGCGAAGGAACAATTGGAGTCTCAGAGAACAGAGGCTGTGGTTTTCGTGCAGTGGAAGAGGCTGTGATGTTACCTTACAACAGTGTGTGTGTGTGTGTGTGTGTGTTGTCCGCTGACTGCCGGAGAGGGAGGATCCCCCCTGAGCTCCGGCACCGCACTGTTGATGTCCACACTGCCTGCCGCTGGTGGATTGGGACAGACTTCACTGAAGGAGCAGGTGTGTGTGTGAGAGAGTGAGTGGGTGAGAGAGTGGGTGAGTGGTCTACCCGGGCTCCACGCAGGCTGCAGCTCTCTCTCTGTGTCTGTGTCTGTCTGTCTGTGTCTGTCTCTCTCCCATCGCCTCTGGTTCACATGTTCACCGTCCTGTCCACACACCAACGGTGGCGATCCCTCGCATTGAAACTGGTCGCCTGGTGCTCGGGGATATCAAGGTAAGAGAGAAGCGACAATGGGTCGTGTGTGTGTGTGTGTGTGTGTGTTGAATGTGGGAACAAACAGGGGGGTGGGTGGGGATGAACTGCAGATGCTGGTCTATACTGGTGTGTAGGAAGGTACACAGTGTGTGCAGGAAGGAATATAGAAGCTGGTTTATACAAGATAGACACAACATATATAGAAGCTGGTTTATACTGAAGATAGATACAAAATGTGTAGGAAGGAACTATAGACAGATAGATAGATAGATAGATAGATAGATAGACAGATAGAGAGAGAGAGAGAGAGAGAGAGAGAGAGAGAGAGAGATAGGTAGATAGATAGATAGATAGATAGATAGATAGATAGATAGATAGAGACAGATAGATAGATAGATAGATAGATAGATAGATAGATAGATAGATAGATAGATTGATAGATAGATAGATAGATAGATAGATAGATAGATAGATAGATAGATAGATATAGAGAGACAGATAGATAGATAGATAGATAGATAGATAGATAGATAGATAGATAGATAGATTCCTTTACTGGCTTCTGGCTTCTATAGTTCCTACATATTGTATCTATCTATCTATCAAGTATAAACTTGAAGGATACAATATGTAGGAACTATAGAAGCTGGTTTATACTGAAGATAGACACAACATATATCGAAGGTAGACAAAAAGTGCTGGAGAAACTCAGCGGGTGAGGCAGCATCTATGGAGCGAAGGAAATAGGCGACGTTTCGGGTCGAGACCCTTCTTCAGACTGAAGATAAGACACAAAATACATCGAAGCTGGTTTATACTTGAAGACAGATACAAAACGTGTAGGAAGGAACTACAGATGCTGGGGTTTTCTGGACAGACACAAAATGCTGGAGTAACTCAGCGGGTCGGGCAGCATCTGTGGAGAGGAGGAGTCGGTGGCTTTTTTGGGGGTCGAGGCCCTTCTCCAGACTGAGAGCCAGGGGAGAGGGAGACTAGAGATATGGAACTCGTTCATTCTCTCCAGACAAGAGTCGCTGCCTGTCCCACTGAGTTATTCCAGCGTTTTATGTCCATCTTCAAGTCAGGGGGAAGGGCACCATCGTGAACAATGCAGGATGGTTCATTGTTGGCTGAGGGGAAGGTGACAATGAGATATTACAAATGGTAAAAATGAAACGGGGGGCAGTGAAACTGGTGGGCGTACTGTAGCAATGTTACAACATTTTGAGATTTAAAAAATCAAGTCTGCAATTTATCCCATCAGATAAAGCATAAAAAGAAGTTTAATTTGACACCTAATTCACTTTCATATCTTCAGTATTAAAGAAGTTATGGCCATTTTCATACTCAGAAATTAGCATTTGTTCCCTATTGCTTTTCCATTGACTTAACACAAAAGCTGTGATCAAGGAGTCAAAAGCCCATAACTTTCTTAAAAATTAAGAGAACTTAATGACATTTTCAGTTATTATAGATTGAAGCATTCTGAAACAAATATGAAACAATCTTACTTGGATGACCTGAAATTAAAGCATATAATTAGTTATCCAATTGTAGCTAATTACAAAATTCAATTACTAGATCTAAAACATCTATCCATTTCTTAAGAAAAGGTTAACATTTTTAAAAAGCCTAAGTGTCCAAATAACATTCACACAATAATTCACAATATAACATGATTTTTAAATCTCATTGTCATGAATTTATAGGCCAAATGGAAGGAATTTAGTGTTTAATTCCTGTAAATTAATGGGCATTTAAATCATTTTGCGAGTGGGTTTTTGTGGAACGCGCTGGTTTGGAACGTTGCGGTTGCAGTGAAATAAACCTCATATCGGCAGGAAAGATGCTGCCGGTTGGTATATTTACATAGTCACATTTTCGCAACGAGAAATTTTGATTAAGGGCATCCTAAGAAGCAAGTTTATATGAAAAAATAAACGGCGTACTTTGCCTTGTCCCGTGCGTGAAATCCGTCCTGTTGTCGGCGTTGACGGCATTTGAAGATGATTTTAATTTTACTCCAACAATTTAATTATCCAGCGCTAATTTGAATAAACTTAATAAAACAGCAGTCGAGGCGATTTTTCTCTAGCAGCTAATTTACCTGACAGACATCGATTTGAATAGCCTGCCGAAATATCGCATTTTAAACCCGCCCCCCTCTCAAAGGCGCCAAAGTCGCGCATACGGGCAGTGACAGAACTGCAGCGCCGCTGAAGGTAAGTTTTGTAACATACCCACATACTTGGGGTGGGGGAGGGAATGGGTGGTCGCTAAGATCAATGAAACCAAGACACGTCCTAACACTAACACCCTGTACTATACAGCACAGCATCCCAGCCTCTGTACACGTTGGTATTTTACCATTGATCTCCGGAGCGGATGTTTTCTAACGCAATGGATAACATAAGCATTTCAAAAAGCCCCCCGCCACATAGTCGGGGCTCCGATCAGTGCAGAATTCCTGCTCTTGGAAGGCACGTTAAATAATGTGCAGCTCTATACAAATTGTATGTACCCATACCCCGACCGTCCAGTCCCACTTTCACGACCTAAGTCTGCCGAGTTTGCCCTTGACTCGTACACGCAGCAGGGTGGTCACGAGGTCGCGGGAGGTCGTGATGCTAGTCGTAGGCGGGTCGGGGCGTTTTTTTCTAGCACGATGACAAATGTCCACCAGTAAAAAAAGGTCGTGAAAGTGGGACAGGCTAGACATCTCGGTGTGCATTGGCAACCTTGCCTGGAGAAAGGTGACACCTTATTAAAATTTTAAACGGGAGGGGGATAAAGGGGAGACGTCTTTCTTTTTGTTGGCTTTCTCATTACTTGTTTTGTGTGGGTGTGGAAGATGATATTGCCGGTTGATACATTATAGATTTGTACCCGCCACTGTCTGCAGTAGCCAAGGGGAACCTGTTTTGTCTTCAGCTACACGACTATCCTATTCATTCCGTACAGGGCCTGTCCCACTTAGGCAACCTTTAGACAATAGACAATAGACAATAGGTGCAGGAGTAGGCCATTCGGTCCTTCGAGCCAGCACTGCCATTCAATGTGATCATGGCTGATCATCCCCAAACAGTACCCCGTTCCTGCCTTCTCCCCATATTCCCTGCCTCCAATATTTTTAAGAGCCCTATCTAGCTCTCTCTTTTGAAAGCATCCAGAGAACAGGCCTCCACCGCCCTCTGAGGCAGAGAATTCCACAGACTCACCACTCTCTGTGAGAAAAAGTGTTTCCTCGTCTCCGTTCCAAATGACTTACTCCTTATTCCTAAACTGTGGCCCCTGGTTCTGGACTCCCCCAACATCGGGAACATGTTTCCTGCCTCTAGCGTGTCCAAACCCTTAACAATCTTATATGTTTCAATGAGATTCCCTCTCATCCTTCTAAACTCCAGAGTGTACAAGCCCAGCCGCTCCATTCTCTCAGCATGTGACAGTCCCGCCATCCCGGGAATTAACCTTGTAAACCTACGCTGCACTCCCTCAATAACAAGAATGTCCTTCCTCAAATTAGGGGACAAAAACTGCCCACGGGTTTACGGGTGACTGCCGGCACCCGGCGACCAGAAAGACGTTTAAGGCCCTGTCCCACTTTCCCGAGTTATTCACAAATTCTCCCGAGTTTTCCCCTTGATTCAAACTCGGAGAATTACAGTAATAGCCAGCCGTAGATACTCGGGGCTATTTTTTTTTTACTCGTGGATATTTTTCAACCTGCTGAAAAAAACGTCCCAACTTAAGGCCTGTCCCACTGTACGAGTTTACCCAAGAGCTCTCGCGAGTTAAAAAAAAAAATCAAACTCGTGGTAAGTACGTAGAATGTACGGAGCGGGCACGTCAGAGCTCGGGGACGTCTCTTAGCGGCTCGTAACGCTAACGGCAGGTACTCGGGAAACGCGGTAACTCGTGAAGTTTTTCAACATGTTAAAAAATGTCCACGAGAGCCCCGAGTACCCACGAGCGGCTATTACCGTAATTCTCCGAGTTCGAATCAGGGGAAACTCGGGAGAACTCTTGAATTACCTCGCACAGTGGGACAGGCCCTTTACCTGATGCCCCGAGTACCTAGGGCTGGCATTACGAGCCGCTACGAAATATCTACGGACTCCTACGGACATTCTCCGAGTTTAAAGCAAGGAGAAAACTTGGGAGAATTCGTGAGTAACTCGGGGAAGTGGGACAGGGCCTTTAGAGTCTTTGGAGACCTCTCACGACCATAGGAGACCTCTCATGACCAGGGTCGTGAAGGTCTCCGATGAGTCGTAGCGTCTTTCTGCTCGCCGCTGAATTTTCAACATGTTGAAAATTTCATAGAAACATAGAAACATAGAAAATAGGTGCAGGAGGAGGCCATTCGGCCCTTCGAGCCAGCACCGCCATGCATTGTGATCATGGCTGATCGTCCCCTATCAATAACCCATGCCTGCCTTCTCCCCATATCCCTTGACTCCACTAGCCCCTAGAGCTCTATCTCTCTTAAATCCATCCAGTGATTTGGCCTCCACTGCCCTCTGTGGCAGGGAATTCCACAAATTCTCAACTCTCTGGGTGAAACATTTTTTCTCACCTCAGTCTTAAATGGCCTCCCCTTTATTCTAAGACTGTGGCCCCTGGTTCTGGACTTGCCCCACATCGGGAACATTTTTCCTGCATCTAGCTTGTCCAGTCCTTTTATAATTTTATATGTTTCTACAAGATCCCCCTCATCCTTCTAAACTCCAGTGAATTTCGGCGACCTATCGTCCGGCAGTCGCCTGTAAAGGTCGCGAAAGTGGGCCAGGCCCTTAACACTAGAAACCACCCCGTCTCTCCGCCATCCACCCTAGTCCTTGTACCAGGTTCAAAGTCGTCTTGTTGAGTCTCATTGTCTGCAACTCGTTTTCACCTCGCCCGCAGCTAACAATGGCCTGTGTCGGAAGTTAACTGCAGATGCTGGAGTGGCTTGCGCCAAAGATAGACGCAAAATGCTGGAGTAACTTCAGTAGGACAGGCAGCATCTCTGGGGAGAAAGAATGGGTGACGTTTCAGGTGGAGACCAAAACATCACCTGTTCCCACTGAGCTAAGTACTAAGTACATACTAGAGCCTGTTTCCTTTATCAGCGTTACTTTATTGCATATATTTCAGTCATTTGTTCTGTACCTCTCTTGGGCAGTGGGCAGGTGCTATAGACCTGCGCGTGAAGGTAGACGCTCCCGCCCCCACGAGTCTCGGGCAGATGGGGCTTGCCAGCCTGGGAAGGCAGTCCATCTAGGAGAGGGAAAACTCTGATTTAAAACCTCCACTGCCTTGTGGCCATATCCAGTCATGGAAAAGGCTCCAGGAGTAAACCTCAAGAAAATCCGGAGTCGGAGCCCCCTAAGGCAGTTCGTCGTTGTCTACAACCTCGCTCTGGCAGCTCCTGCGACGGCGCTGGTGCCAAACTGTAACGGCCCTGCTGTTCCTTTGGATCGATCAGCGACGTGGAGAGGGGGACGTGCTGCATGGGCAACAGCCTGTCCTCCATATGATATCGCCCAGGCTTGCATCCGACCACACATCACCTGCAAACCAGGATGCATCATCCATGGTCAGTCAGATTGTTAAGGGCTTGGACACGCTGGAGGCAGGAAACATGTTCCCGATGTTGGGGGAGTCCAGAACCAGGGGCCACAGTTTAAGAATAAGGAGTAAGCCATTTAGAACGGAGACGAGGAAACACTTTTTCTCACAGAGAGTGGTGAGTCTGTGGAATTCTCTGCCTCAGAGGGCGGTGGAGGCAGGTTCTCTGGATACTTTCAAGAGAGAGCTAGATAGGGTTCTTAAAGATAGTGGAGTCAGGAGATATGGGAAGGCGGGAACGGGGTACTGATTGGGGATGATCAGCCATGATCGCATTGAATGGCGGTGCTGGCTCGATGGGCCGAATGGCCTACTCCTGCACCTATTGTCTATTGTCTATTGTCATGACCAAAGGGGGCATACTATATCTCTCTACATCACCGTCTATATCTCTCATTTCCCTTTCCCCTGACTCTCAGTCTGAAGAAGGTTCTCAACCCGATATGTCACCTATTCCTCCTCTCCAGAGATGCTGAATGACCCGCGTAAAAATAGCGGAAGTCAGGGGATATGGGGAGAAGGCAGGAACGGGGTACTGATTGGGGATGATCAGCCATGATCACATTGAATGGCGGTGCTGGCTTGAAGGGCCGAATGGCCTACTCCTGCGCCTATTGTCTATTGTCTATTGAGTTACTCCAGCTTTGTGTGTCTATCTTCGGTTAAACCAGCATCTGCAGTTTCTTCCCAAACAATTTTATTTGTCAGATTGTAAAGGTCAGTGTCAAAAATAAAAGAAATCTCTTTTTATTTCCCACTGCGAGCTTAACTAATGGTGAAAATGCATTTTTATGTACGCAAGCCCTGCCCACCAGGGAAGGAACCGATTCCTTGGCTGTATCTTTCCACCAAAGTTATTCCCAGCTTAGTGTGAGTTGTTGCTTAAGGCCAGCATTGTATGGTATCAAAGGAAAATGCTACATGCATGCGACTTGCTGCTGTTACTGAGGTGTGGCAACTTGTAGTGTCCTGGACGTTTGAAGATGCAATATTCTTCTTGCTCTAGAATTTAAAAAAAAAATATTACACTGGGCAAAGAAACTATTGCAGTTTTTGATGTAGTTAGGGCTGTTTAATCTGCTTGATGGTCTGAATTCTCATCCAGAGTAAAATAATTTAGCCAGTTGCTATCACAACGTTTTCAAAGCATTGAGATCGGTACATGGATAGGACAGGTTTGGAGGCCAAAAGCAGGCAGTTGGGACCATTGATTTTCTGGAGGTCAGTGGAAGCCAAGCTGGAAAGGGTGCTGAGGAGGTCGACCAAAGTGCTGGAGAAACTCAGCGTGGTGCAGCAGCATCTATGGAGCGAAGGAAATAGGCGACCTTTCGGGTCGAAACCCTTCTTCAGTCTGCGAAGATTGACGAGGATGTTGCCAGGACTGGAGGGTCTGAGCTGTAGGGAGAGGTTGAGCAGGCTGGGTCTCTATTCCATGGAGCGCAGGAGGATGCGGGGTGATCTTACAGAGGTGTACAAAATCATGAAAGGAATAGATCGGGTAGATGCACAGAGTCTCTTGCCCAGAGTAGGGGAATCGAGGACCAGAGGAAATAGGTTTGAGGTGAAGGGGAACAGATTTAATGGGATTCTCAGGGGTAACCTATTCACACAACGGGTGGTGGGTGTATGGAACAAGCTGCCGGAGGAGGTAGTTGAGGCTGGGGACTATCACAATATTTAGACTGGTGTTGGCCGGTGTGGACAAATTAGGCTGAAGGGCCTGATTTCATGCTATATTTCTCTATGACTCCCTAAATTACATCTGAAAAGTTTCAGTTATTGACTGAGTTGTGGCTGTTTAATCTCTTTGTTAGAGTCATTGTCATACAGCATGTAAACAGGCCCTTCGGCCCAACTTGCCCACGCCGACCAACATGTCCCATCTACACTAGTCCCACCTGCCTGCGTTTGGCCCATATCTCTCCAAACCTGTCCTATCCATGTACCTGTTTAAATGTTTCTGAAACGTTGTGATAGTCCCTGCCACAACGACCACATACTTGGATACGCAGCATCTGTGGAAAGATCGCTGGAGTTAACATTTCAGGTTGAAGAAGTTTCATCAGAACAGGTTATTCCGAATGGACAAATCCTTTTTATTCCAATTCAAACTTTTCTATTTTAATTATCAAACTGGGAATCCTTAAGTCAATTAGTTGTTTTCTACTCAAACTATTTTAACATTAAGAGATTCTCGTTCCATTCATTTATCTAATATTCTCCTACACAAGCCCTCTTTCAATGTTCAATAGACAATAGGTGCAGGAGTAGGCCATTTGGCCCTTTGAGCCAGCACCGCCATTCAATGTGATCATGGCTGATCATCCCCAATCAGTACCCCGTTCCTGCCTTCTCCCCATATCCCCTGGCTCGCTATTTTTAAGAGCCCTATCTAGCTCTCTCTTGAAAGCATCCAGAGAACCTGCCTCCACCGCCCTCTGAGGCAGAGAATTCCACAGACTCACCACTCTCTGCGAGAAAAAGTGTTTCCTCGTCTCTGTTCTAAATGGCTTACTCCTTATTCTTAAACTGTGGCCCCTGGTTCTGGACTCCCCCAACATCGGGAACATGTTTCCTGCCTCTAGCGTGTCCAAACCCTTAACAATCTTGTATGTTTCAATGAGATGCCCTCTCATCCTTCTAAACTCCAGAGTGTGCAAGCCCAGCTGCTCCATTCTCTCAGCATATGACAGTCCCACCATCCCGGGAATTAACCTTGTAAACCTACGCTGGCAAGAATGTCCTTCCTCAAATTAGGGGACCAAAACTGCACACAATACTCCAGGTGTGGTCTCACTAGGGCTCTGTACAACTGCAGAAGGACCTCTTTGCTCCTATATTCGATTCCTCTTGTTATAAAGGCCAACATGCCATTCGCTTTCTTCATTGCCTGCTGGACCTGCATGCTTACTTTCATAAGTCGTACAGCGTTTCATAGTCGTACAGTGTGGAAACAGGCCTATCGGCCCAAATTGCCCACACCGACCAACATGTCCCATCTACACTAGTCCCACCTGCATGCGTTTGGCCCGTATCCCTCTAAACCTGTCCGCTCCACAGGTTTTTTAATCGTTGTGACAGTACCTGCCTCAACTACCTCTTCCAGCAGCTCGTTCCGTACAGCCACCACCCTTTGAATGTAAAAGTTAACCCTCGGGTTCTAATTAAATCTTCCCCCCTCAACTTAAACCTATGTCCTCTGGTTCTCTAGTTCCCCCAACTCTGGCCAAGAGACTCTGTGTGTTTACCCGATCTATTCCTCTCATGATTTTGTACAGCTCTATAAGATCACCCCTCATCCTCCTGCGCTCCAAGGAATAGAGTCCTAGTTCTTTATATTAGTTGAGAGGAAATCATCACTGGTTTAGTCTTTATTTTAAAATTGCAGAATGGACTAAGTTTTACAAATTTATTAGTTAAGAAGGCATGTTGGCCTTCATAACAAGAGGAGTCGAATATAGGAGCAAAGAGGTCCTTCTGTAGTTGTACAGAGCCCTAGTGAGACCACACCTGGAGTATTGTGTGCAGTTTTGGTCCCCTAATTTGAGGAAGGACATTCTTGCTATTGAGGGAGCCCAGCGTAGGTTTACAAGGTTAATTCCAGGGATGGCGGGACTGTCATATGCTGAGAGAATGGGGCGGCTGGGCTTGTATACTCTGCAATTTAGAATGAGAGGGCATCTTATTGAAACATAGAAGATTTAAGGGTTTGGACACACTAGAGGCAGGAAACATGTTCCCGATGTTGGGGGAGTCCAGAACCAGGGGCCACAGTTTAAGAATAAGGGGTAGGCCATTTAGAACGGAGATGAGGAAATACTTTTTCACACAGAGAGTTGTGAGTCTGTGGAATTCTCTGCCTCAGAGGGCGGTGGAGGCAGGTTCTCTGGATGCTTTCAAGAGAGAGCTAGATAGGACTCTTAAAGAAAGCGGAGTCAGGAGATATGGGGAGAAGGCAGGAACGGGGTACTGATTGTGAATGATCAGCCATGATCACATTGAATGGCGGTGCTGGCTCGAGGGGCTGAATGGCCTACTCCTGCCTCTATTGTCTATTAATAAGTTATAGGAGCAATATCAGCCCATTCGGTCTACTCCACCATTCAATCATGGCAAATCTATCTTTCCCACTAAACCCCATTCTCCTGCCTTCTCCCCATAACCCCTGACGCCTATACTAATAGAGTGGATGTGGAGAGGATGTTTCCACTAGTGGGAGAATCTAGGACCAATGGCTGTAGCCTTAGAATAAAAGGACATTCTATTTGAAAGGAGATGAGGAGGAATTTCTTTAGTCAGAGGGTGGTGAATCTGTGGAATTCATTGCTACAGAAGGCTGTGGAGGCCAAGAGTGGATATTTTTAAGGCGGAGATTGAACGATTCTTGATTAGTATGGTTGTCAGAGGTTCTGGGGAGAAGTCGGGAGAATGGGGTTAGGAGGGAGAGATAGATCGGCCATGGTTGAATGGTGGAGTAGACTAGATGGGTTGAATGGCCCAATTCTGCTTCTATCACTTATGAACATGTTGAAGGATCTGGCAATCATCAGCTTAAAAATACCCAAAGACTTGGCCTTAAGTTGACAATTTCACTGCACAGATGATAATGACTCGTGTCCCTGGTGAGAACGGGTTATTTTCCCTCCATGTTGACCATGGGGAGAGGAGTGTGTTAATATTCTGTAATACAAGTCATGTTTCTCGCTGCTGATCACCATAACAACAGGACCAAATCACTTAAGCCTTCCAAAGTCACACGATATCATCCTAAAGAGGCGCATGTATAATTATGTTCCTTGTTACTGAAATGCAATGTCAGAAAGGAAACCGTTTTCTGATGAATCCCACTGTTTTCTGATGAATCCAATCAGTACCCCGTTCCTGCCTTCTCCCCATATCCCCTGACTCCGCTATCTTTAAGAGCCCTATCTAGCTCTCTCTTGAAAGTATCTAGAGAACCGGCCTCTGAGGCAGAGAATTCCACAGACTCACAACTCTCTGTGTGAAAAAGTGTTTCATCGTCTCCGTTCTAAATGGCTTACTCCTTATTCTTAAACCTCCCACAGTAGCTAATACCTCCTAATTAATCCAGGCAACATTTACCCCAGTAGGAAGGAACTAACTGCAGATGCTGGTTTACACTGAAGATCGACACAAAATGCTGGAGTAACTCAGCCGGACAGGCAGCATCTCTGGAGAAAACGAATAGGTGACGTTTACCCCAGTAAACCTTTATCCCCTTGCTTAATAATTATCTGTCTACCTCTGTCTCGGGATCAGGAGGTGCTAAAGTTTCATTTTTAAGCTACGGCTCCTGGCTTTGAAAACTTAACAAGAGGCATAGATAGGGTAGACAATCAGAACCTTTCCCCCCAGGGTGGAAATGTCCAACACTAGAGGGCGTAGCAAAAGGTTCCCCATGTTGGGGGAGTCCAGAACCAGGGGCCACAGTTTAAGAATAAGGAGTAAGCCATTTAGAACGGAGACGAGGAAACACTTTTTCTCACAGAGAGTTGTGAGTCTGTGGAATTCTCTGCCTCAGAGGGCGGTGGAGGCCGGTTCTCTGGATACTTTCAAGAGAGAGCTAGATTAGATTAGATTAGATAGCCCTTTATTGTCTATCTAATCTAATCTAGATAGGGCTCTTAAAAATAGAGGAGTCAGGGGATATGGGGAGAAGGCAGGAACGGGGTACTGATTGGGGATGATCAGCCATGATCACATTGAATGGCGGTGCTGGCTCGAAGGGCCGAATGGCCTACTCCTGCACCTATTGTCTATTGTCTATTGTCTATTGTGAGAGATGGAAAGTTTAATCATGATGTGCGGGGAAATTGTTTACACAGAGGGTGGGGAGTGCCTGGAACATATTGCCAGGGGTGGTGGTGGAGGCAGATGGTGTTTAAGGAGTTCTTGGATAGCCTCATGGAAGTGCAGTGAAAAGAGGGATACGGATCATACTGTATAGAGGCAGGTGAGATCAGTCTAACTTGGCATCATTTTTGGCACAAACATGGTGGGCCGAAGGGCCCTTGCCTGTTACTGGAACTGTTCCTGCTGTACTCTTCTACGTTCTACAGCAGTTTGTGGATGATTGGAGTTCTGCTTCGAGGACGATGCTCATCAAGGTCGAGATCTAATGGAGTTGTAGCTGGGTGGCGCAGCGGTAGAGTCGCTGCCTCACAGCGCCCGAGACCCGGGTTCCATCCCGACCACGGGTGCTGTCTGTACCGAGTTTGTACCTTCTCCCCGTGACCTGCGTGGGTTTTCTCCGGGTGCCCCGGTTTCCCCCCCACGCTCCAAAGACGTAGGATAATTTGGCTTTTGTAAAATGGTAAATTGTTGCCAGTGTGTGTAGGATGGCGTTAGCGAATGAGGGGCGATCGCAGCTCGGTCCAGACTCAATGGGCCGAAGGGCATGTTTCCGCGAGGTGCCTCACTGAAGATCTAAGGGCAATTTTGTTTTCAAGAAAGCGAGTTGAGCATTTATTTGAATGTGTCACGAGTCCTTCTCAGAACTGCCCGCATTGAAACGATTAGTTAGTCATTCAGGCCCCTTATTATTTGTTTGGACTTTATGCAGATGGTTGGCATTCCTCCCCGCGTCGTAACTGTTTCTGCATTTGCAAAAGAATACTTTAGTTTAGTTTAGAGATACAGCCCTGGAACAGGCCCTTCGACCCACCGAGTCCGCGCCGACCAGCGATCCCCGCACACTAACACCATCCTACACACACACACACACACACACACACGCTGGGGGCAATCTTACATTGATACCAAGCCAATTCATCTACAAACCCGTACGTCCTTGGAGTTTGGGAGGAAACCGATGATCTTGGGAGAAAACCCAGGCGGGTCGCGGGGAGAAGGTGCAAACGCCGTACAGCCAGCGCCCGTGGTCAGGATCGAACCCGGGTCTCTGGCGCAAGTCTAACGCTGCGACACCGCGCTGCCCTTTCAACTGTTGTGAAAGATTCTGGGGCAAACCACGTCCACTGTGAGATTCGTTTGTAGCCAAACTCATTAAAAGTGACCACACACACACACACACACACACACACACACGCACACGCACACGCGCGCGCGCGACTGGGAGATGTGTGTGTGTTTGAGAAAGCTTGCTTCCACCAGAATTTTTATTTATCAACCAGCCACAGTGTCAGCCCAGCGGTATGAATATTGATTTCACTAACTTCATGCTACCCTTGCTTTCCCTCTCTCTCCGTCCCTCCCCCCATCCCACTTCTCCGACTAGTTGTAATGTCCTCCTGAATAAATATTGCTGTTTGTCTACCTCGTTGTCAATTTTACCGAAGCCAAATAGCGGAGTCAGGGGATATGGGGAGAAGGCAGGAACGGGGTACTGATTGGGGATGATCAGCCATGATCACAGTGAATGGCGGTGCTGGATCAAAGGGCTGAATGGCCTACTCCTGCGTCTATTGTCTATTGTCTATTGTCTTCCCCTCAGCCAACAATGAACCGTTCTACATCTCCTCGATCACCATCTGCGTTGATCTGTTTTCACACCTTACCCTTCCATATCTCTAGACTCCCTCTCCCCTGACTCTCAGTCTGAAGAAGGGTCTCGACCCTAAACGTCATCACCCATTCCTTCTCTCCACAGATGCTGCCTGTCCCGTTGAGTTACTCTGGCATTTTGTGTCTATCATTTTTAAAAGTGTCCAGAATAATTGAAATTCTTATGACAATAGACAATAGGTGCAGGAGTAGGCCATCCGGCCCTTCGAGCCTGCACCGCCAGAAATTCTTCCGACATTGCAGAGAGTGATGAAGAAGGCTTTTGAGGCAGCATCTATGGAGCGAAGGAATAGGTGACGTTTCGGGTCGAGACCCTTCTTCAGACTGAGAGTCAGGGAGAGGGAGTCTAGAGATATGGAAGGGTAAGGTGTGAAAACAGATCAACGCACTATTCCACACAGGAGGGACAATTTTACGATGCCAATTAACCTACAAACCTGTACAAAGTATTATTACACACAAAAAACATAATTAGAGGGAAAACCAAGTCCACAATAAATCAAGAGGTGGGTCCATAGTGTGTTTTAGAAGGAACTGCAGATGCTGGTTTAAACCGAAGATAGATACAAAATACGAGAATGATCCCAGGAATGAGTGGGTTAGCATAGGAAGAGCGTTTGACTGCACTGGGCCTGTACTCGCTGGAGTTCAGAAGGATGAGGGGGTGTCCTCATTGAAACTTACCGGATAGTGAAAGGCCTGGATAGAGTGGATGTGGAGAGGATGTCTCCACTAGTGGGAGAGTCTAGGACTAGAGGTCACAGCCTCAGAATTAAAGGACGTTCCATGAGGAAGGAGATGAGGAGGAATTTCTTTAGTCAGCAGGTGGTGAATCGGTGGAATACTTTGCCACAGAAGGCTACGGAGGGCCGTTAGTGGATATTTTTTAAGGCGGAGATAGATAGATTCTTGATTAGTACTAGTGTCAGAGGTTATGGGGAGAATGCAGGAGAATGGGGTTAGGAGGGAGAGATAGATCAGCCATGATTGAGTATCGGAGTAGACTTGTGTTTAAGAAGGAACTGCAGATGCTGGAAAATCGAAGGTAGGCAAAAGTGCTGGAGAAACTCAATGGGTGCAGCAACATCTATGGAGCGAAGGAAATAGGCAACGTTTCGGCCCGAAACGTTGCCTATTTCCTTCGCTCCATAGATGCTGCTGCACCCGCTGAGTTTCTCCAGCACTTTTGTCTACCGATCAGAGTCGCCTTGTTGGGCCGAATGGCCTAATTCTGCTCCTATCACTAATGGACATGAAAATGCTGGAGTAACTCAGCAGATCAGGCAGCATCTCTGGAGGACATGGATAGGTGACATTTCGGGTCGGGAGCCTTCTTCAGACTGATTGCCGTGCGGGGCAAAGAAAGCTGGAAGAGAGGAGTGGCAGGATAATAGGCGGCAGATAATAGGCGGTCGGGTGAGGGAGGGTTATGATAGGTAGATGGTTGGACGAAGGCCAGAGATGAAGTCACGGAAGGTGTGAGACACAAGGATTGTCGAGTTGCAGATTGTGAAGCCAGAGGAAGGAATGCTGGCGGAGGGGGAAGGGGTGAAAGGTGCGAGTCCAGGGGTGACGGAATGAAAGATTGGTTTGCCTGTTCTCCCCGTGACCTGCGTGGGTTTTCTCCGGTTCTCCGGTTTCCTCCCACGCTCCAAAGACATACAAATTTGTAGGTTAATAGGTTTTGGAAAAATGGTGAAATAATCCCCAGTGGATCATCTTCTTCTTGCGAATGAAACCTAAACAAACCAAAGGAATAGTTAGATCTCGCGCCGGGTGTTGAGCAGCCAGGTTGTTGTCTCTGTTGGCGTCAATGTCTGCCGGGCCCTGACAGAGCTCCATTTGGTGGGTGGTAGAGCGGGCACCCAGAGATGACGTGGTTGGCTGTCTGTTGTTCTGCTCCGCATTCACAGGCTGGGCTCTGGCGGAGCTCCCCATCTATCTCCACACGCTGGCGTTGAAACGCCCAACTCCAGTACCAAGTCTGTTGAGCTTCACCCATGCTCCTCTGGGGAGGTCAGACCCTGGACAGCTTTTATCTGGGGAAGAGATGTAGCTGTGTAATGGAGATGAGGTTGCCTTCCACTCTCCTGCGACCACGCGGTCACAGGAGTGGAAGGCAAAATCTTGATAAAACAACATCCACCAACTCAGTGTGGGAAGGAACTGCAGACGCTGGTTTACAACGAAGATGGACACAAAAGGCTGGAGTAGGCACCAGCACCGCCATTCAATAAGATCATGGCTGATCATCCACAATCGGTATCCCGTTCCTGCTTTCTCCCCATATCCCTTAATTCCATTAGCCCTAAGAGCTAAATCTAACACTCTCTTGAAATTATCCAGTGAATTGGCCTCCACTGCCTTCTGTGGCAGAGAATTCCACAGATTCACAACTCTCTGGGTGTTGTGGCCCTTTATTCTTAAACTGTGACCCCTGGTTCTGGACTCTCCCCCCGACATGGGGACCATTTTTCCTGCGTCTAGCCGGTACAATCCCTTAAGAATTTTATATGTTTCTATAAGATAAGTGACGTTTTGTGTCGAGACCCTTCGACCGTGAGAGTCAGGGGAAAGGGGAACTTAGGACAAATGAATGGAAGCTATTCATAAAACCACGATAACCAAGTAAATGTGGTAAACTAGGAGATGCTTCCACCCTGGGAAAAAGGTTCTGGCTGTCGACCTCGGAGCAGCTGGGCTTGTACACTCTGGAGTTTAGAAGGATGAGAGGGCATCTCATTGAAACATATAAGATTGTTAAGGGCTTAGACACGCTAGAGGCAGGAAACATGTTCCCGATGTTGGGGGAGTCCAGAACCAGGGGCCACAGTTTAAGAATAAGGAGTAAGCCATTTAGAACGGAGACGAGGAAACACTTTTTCTCACAGAGAGTGGTGAGTCTGTGGAATTCTCTGCCTCAGAGGGCGGTGGAGGCAGGTTCTCCGGATGCTTTCAAGAGAGAGCTGGATCGGGCTCTTAAAAACAGCGGAGTCAGGGGATATGGGGAGAAGGCAGGAACGGGTACTGATTGGGGATGATCAGCCATGATCACATTGAATGGCGGTGCTGGCTCGAAGAGCCAAATGGCCTACTCCTGCACCTATTGTCTATTGAACTTATCAATGACTCAAATTTTGATTTAATTCTGTCAGATTCCATAAATATTGTAAATAATTTCTGAGCGGCTTACCAAATATTCTATTCATATAATAACAAGCACTTTTTATACTCTTGCTTGCCTGCTGTAGTTCTAAGCTTACTGAAAGCACGTTGTTTACAGTAGGATAGAAATAATTAACAGTAATTGTTGACTTTGGCATGAATCTGATGTTGCCCAGGTACAATTCTCATTTGTAGCAGTTTCGTTCTACCCTTGACTGAAGTTCAACTTTTAAAAAATGTTGGTACGCATTCAAGAATGCGGTGCACTCATGCACGCGAGAGAGAAAAATAAGATGAATGTCTTTTTGTACAATAATATTGCACGGGGTACCAGGGAGACGTGGAAGCGGGCATCGCGGGTCGGCACCGACTCGGTGGGACGAAGTGCCTGTTTCCGCGCTGGGTCTCTAAACTGTTGACTTTAGGGTACAGAGACACGGCGCAAAAACAGGCCGAGCGGCAATCACCCTGCGTATGGTTGGCTGTCGAACCATGGTTGTCGTGTCGAAGGGTCTCGACACCAAACGTCACTTATCTTATAGAGACATATCAAATTCTTAAGGGATTGTACAGGCTAGACGCAGGAAAAAATGTTCCCCATGTCGGGGGGGAGAGTCCAGAACCAGGGGTCTTGGGAAACAAGAATGGAATTTGCCTGTGTTGGCCCGTTACCAGATAACAAAATGAGGCAGCACGGTGGTGCAGCGGTGGGAGTTGCTGCCTTAAGGGCCTGTCCCACTTTGCGAGGTTTTTTTTCGGCGACTGCGTACGTCAGCGACTGTCGCCCGAAAAAACGCCAAGTTGTACGACAGTCCGCGTCACCGTCACTTCAAGCTACGACGCTCCGAGTCGACCGCCTTCACAACACAAGAAGGTTACACCGAAGTGTAATAATCACATTGGAAATGAACTTATCTACAATAAATCTAAGGACCAATATCTTTTAACTGGATAAGTCGGCGCTTTATATGCCCGCGTCACCGGGCGTCACCCGCAGGACAGCGTACGTCAGCGTGTGACAGGGCGCACGACATGATAAGGCGCCCAGATGTCGCCTGAAGACTTTGAACATTCCAAAATCCAGGGGCGGCAGGGAGACGCCCCTCTACACGCTACACCCCGCGTCACGCCCCGACCACGCCGCGACAACCTTTCAAGCTGTCGCCGAAAATGTCACCCAAGTGGGACAGGCCCTTTACAGCGCCAGAGACCCGGGTTGGATCCTGACTACCAGTGTCTGTCTGTACGGAGTTTGTGCGTTCTCCCCGTGACCTCCGTGGGTTTTCTCCGGCTGCTCGCCCACAATCCAAAGACGCCTAGGTTTGCCCTGCTTACCTTTCAAATTATTCTTCCTCCAACATATTAATGTTTCCTCCCTGGGAACAAAGGTTCTGGCTGTCTTTGTCCCTCAAATTGTGTGTAGGATAGTCCTAGTGTACCGAGATGGCTGGTTGGCGCTGATCCAGTGGACCTGTTTCCTCACTGTATCTCTAAAGTCTAAAAAGAATATCAAAAATTATAGCATCTGAAAGTTGTAGCCTAATTAGAATGAATCAATTTTGAAATAATCAGCTCACCTCTGCTTCATAGAAACATAGAAACATAGAAACATAGAAAATAGGTGCAGGAGGAGGCCATTCGGCCCTTCCAGCCAGCACCGCCATTCATTGTGATCATGGCTGATCGTCCCCAATCAATAACCCGTGCCTGCCTTCTCCCCATATTCCTTGACTCCACTAGCCCCTAGAGCTCTATCTAACTCTCTCTTAAATCCATCCAGTGACTTGGCCTCCACTGCCCTCTGTGGCAGGGAATTCCACAAATTCACAACTCTCTGGGTGAAAAAGTTTTTTCTCACCTCAGCCTTAAATGGCTCCCCCTTTATTCTAAGACTGTGGCCCCTGGTTCTGGACTCGCCCAACGTTGGGAACATTTTTCCTGCATCTAGCTTGTCCAGTCCTTTTATAATTGTATATGTTTCTATAAGATCCCCCCCTCATCCTTCTAAACTCCAGTGAATACAAGCCTAGTCTTTTCAATCTTTCGTCATATGACAGTCCCGCCATCCCAGGGATCAATCTCGTGAACCTACGCTGCACTGCCTCAATCACAAGGATATCCTTCCTCAAATTAGGAGACCAAAACTGTACACAATACTCCAGATGTGGTCTCACCAGAGCCCTATACAACTGCAGAAGAACCTCTCTACTCCTATACTGAAATCCTCTTGCTATGAAGGCCAACATTCCATTAGCTTTCTTCACTGCCTACTGTACCTGCACGCCAACTTTCAGTGACCGGTGTACAAGGACACCCAGGTCTCGCTGCACCTCCCTCTTACCTAACCTAACCCCATTGAGACAATAATCTGCCCCCTTGTTTTTGCACGGTAGATTAGTATGAGTGTCAGGGGTTGTGGGGAGAAGGCAGGAGAATAGGGTTGAGAGGGAAAGATATCCCAGGGATCAATCTTGTGAACCTACACTGCACTGCCTCAATCACAAGGCTGTCCTTCCTCAAATTAGGAGACCAAAACTGTACGCTTCATGTTCCCAATTCTAGTCTTGCTGGGCTACATTAACTATTTACTTCATTCAGATAGTTGAGATGCCATCCAGACGGGCCAGGTGCTTAATAAATATATGCATTAAGGGGACGAATTGTAATTGCGTTCCTGACCCAATTTCTCTGTGAAATCTCTTGGGATAGGCATTAATTACTGATCGATTCACGTGGTTTGTCGGGGCCAGTGTGCTGTCGTTTAGTTTAGTTTAGAGATACAGCGTGGAAACGCTCCCTTCTGCACACCGAGTCCGCGCTGACCAGCGATCTCCCCTGTACACTAGCACTATCCTACACACCGCCGATGCCAATTAACCTACAAACCATGTACGTCTTTGGAGTGTGGGGAGGGAAACCGGAGCACCCGGAGGAAACCCACGCAGGTCACGGGGAGAACGTACAAACTCCGTGCAGACGGCACCCGTAGTCAGCATTGAACCTGTGTCTCTGGCGCTGTGAGGCAGCAACTCTACCGCTGCAATACCGCCATGACGCCCTCCATAAAATGATTGATCATCTTGGACTTTAGATTGTGGATGGGACATATTATTGCCACGTGGTCCGAGGTGCAGTGAAAAGCTTTGTATTGCATGCTATCCAAACCGATAAGATATGCCATATTGTCCACATCCACTCTATCCAGGCCTTTCATCTTTTGGTAAGTTTCAATAAGGTCCCCGTCCCCCCCCTCGTCCTTTTAAACTCCAGCGAGCAGAGGCCCAGTGACGCCAAATGCTCATCATACATTAGCCCAATCTTTCCTGGGATCATTCTTGTAAACCTCCTCTGGACCCTCTCCAGAGCTCAGATACGGTGCCCAGAATTGCTCACAATACTCCAAATGCAGCCTGACCAGTGCCTTATAGAGCCTCAGCGTTACATCCCTGTTTTCGTATTCTAGTCCTCACAAAATAAATACTAACATTGCTTTTGCCTTCCTTACCACCGATTCAAACGTGCAAATTATCTTTTTGGGAGTCCTGCACCAGCACTCCCCAGTCCCTTTGCACCTCTGCATTGTTTGAAGATTTTCAGACTGTTCTTCCACAACTGACATCATAATGGATATTTTTGTTTTAAGAAAGAACTGCAGATGCTGGAAAAATCGAAGGTGGACAAAAATGCTGGAGAAACTCAGCGGGTGAGGCAGCATCTATGGAGCGAAGGAATAGGTGACGTTTCGGGTCGAGACCCTTTTTCAATGGGTGATGTTTCGGGTCTCACTCGAAATCTCACCTATTCCTTCGCTCCATAGATGCTGCCTCACCCACTGAGTTTCTCCAGCATTTCTGGCTACCTTCATAATCGATATTAATATTTTCCCAAAAGACAATAGTAGGCTAACTAGTTTCCTGTTTTGTCTGCCTGCTTTCCTTTCTTGATAAGAGCCATTACATTGCATTTTTTAATATTTACATAGACTTCTGTGACATCTCCAGAACCCTGGAGATTTTGGTAAATTAAGACGAAAACACTCTCCTGTTCCCTGAAGCCGCTTCTTTTGAAGATTTGATGATCAAGACCAACAGCTCGCAGGGATTTGGTGGCATTTTGCCTCCTGAGGTTGCCGGTTCTCTGTCCCAACCCCTGAATATCTACTCTAATACGATACGATAGAACTTTATTTATCCAAGGAGGGAAATTGATCTGCCAACAGT
>JAXLNO010005967.1:68170-99100 GCA_038087875.1 Malacoraja senta
AGGGTGGAAATGTCCAACACTAGAGGGCGTAGCAAACGGTTCCCCATGTTTGGGGGAGTCCAGAACCAGGGGCCACAGTTTAAGAATAAGGAGTAAGCCATTTAGAACGGAGACGAGGAAACACTTTTTCTCACAGAGAGTTGTGAGTCTGTGGAATTCTCTGCCTCAGAGGGCGGTGGAGGCCGGTTCTCTGGATACTTTCAAGAGAGAGCTAGATTAGATTAGATTAGATAGCCCTTTATTGTCTATCTAATCTAATCTAGATAGGGCTCTTAAAAATAGAGGAGTCAGGGGATATGGGGAGAAGGCAGGAACGGGGTACTGATTGGGGATGATCAGCCATGATCGCATTGAATGGCGGTGCTGGCTCGAAGGGCCGAATGGCCTACTCCTGCACCTATTGTCTATTGTCTATTGTCTATTGTGAGAGATGGAAAGTTTAATCATGATGTGCGGGGAAATTGTTTACACAGAGGGTGGGGAGTGCCTGGAACATATTGCCAGGGGTGGTGGTGGAGGCAGATGGTGTTTAAGGAGTTCTTGGATAGGCACATGGAAGTGCAGGGAAAAGAGGGATACGGATCATACTGTATAGAGGCAGGTGAGATCAGTCTAACTTGGCATCATTTTTGGCACAAACATGGTGGGCCGAAGGCCCCTGCCTGTTACTGGAACTGTTCCTGCTGTACTCTTCTACGTTCTACAGCAGTTTGTGGATGATTGGAGTTCTGCTTCGAGGACGATGCTTATCAAGGTCGAGATCCAATGGAGTTGTAGCTGGGTGGCGCAGCGGTAGAGTTGCTGCCTCACAGCGCCCGAGACCCGGGTTCCACCCCGACCACGGGTGCTGTCTGTACCGAGTTTGTACCTTCTCCCCGTGACCTGCGTGGGTTTTCTCCGGGTGCCCCGGTTTCCCCCCCATGCTCCAAAGACGCACAGATTTTGTAGGATAATTTGGCTTTTGTAAAATTGCAAATTGTCGCCAGTGTGTGTAGGATAGCGTTAGCGAATGAGGGGCGATCGCAGCTCGGTCCAGACTCAATGGGCCGAAGGGCATGTTTCCGCGAGGTGCCTCACTGAAGATCTAAGGGCAATTTTGTTTTCAAGAAAGCGAGTTGAGCATTTTATTTGAATGTGTCACGAGTCCTTCTCACAACTGCCAGCATTGAAACGATTAGTTAGTCATTCAGGCCCCTTATTATTTGTTTGGACTTTATGCAGATGGTTGGCATTCCTCCCCGCGTCGTAACTGTTTCTGCATTTGCAAAAGAATACTTTAGTTTAGTTTAGAGATACAGCCCTGGAACAGGCCCTTCGACCCACCAAGTCCGCGCCGACCAGCGATCCCCGCACACTAACACCATCCTACACACACACACACACACACACACACACGCTGGGGGCAATCTTACATTGATACCAAGCCAATTCATCTACAAACCCGTACGTCCTTGGAGTTTGGGAGGAAACCGATGATCTTGGGAGAAAACCCAGGCGGGTCACGGGGAGAAGGTGCAAACGCCGTACAGCCAGCGCCCGTGGTCAGGATCAAACCCGGGTCTCTGGCGCAAGTCTAACGCTGCGACACCGCGCCGCCCTTTCAACTGTTGTGAAAGATTCTGGAGCATACCACGTCCACTGTGCAAACTCATTAAAAGTGACCACACACACACACACACACACCGCACACGCACACGCACACGCACACGGCGCGCGCGCGACTGGGAGATGTGTGTGTTTGAGAAAGCTTGCTTCCACTAGAATTTTTATTTATCAACCAGCCACAGTATCAGCCCAGCGGTATGAATATTGATTTCACTAACTTCATGCTACCCTTGCTTTCCCTCTCTCTCCGTCCCTCCCCCATCCCACTTCTCCGACTAGTTGTAATGTCCTCCTGAATAAATATTACTGTTTGTCTACCTCGTTGTCAATTTTTACCGAAGCCAAATAGCGGAGTCAGGGGATATGGGGAGAAGGCAGGAACGGGGTACTGATTGGGGATGATCAGCCATGATCACAGTGAATGGCGGTGCTGGATCGAAGGGCCGAATGGCCTACTCCTGCACCTATTGTCTATTGTCTATTGTCTTCCCCTCAGCCAACAATGAACCGTTCTACATCTCCTCGATCGACATCTGCGTTGATCTGTTTCACACCTTACCCTTCCATATCTCTAGACTCCCTCTCCCCTGACTCTCAGTCTGAAGAAGGGTCTCGACCCTAAACCGTCGTCACCCATTCCTTCTCTCCACAGATGCTGCCTGACCCGTTGAGTTACTCCGGCATTTTGTGTCTATCATTTAAAAAAGTGTCCAGAATAATTGAAATTCTTATGACAATAGACAATAGTTGCAGGAGTAGGCCATTCGGCCCTTCGAGCCTGCACCGCCAGAAATCCTTCTGACATTGCAGAGGAGTGATGAAGAAGGCTTTTGAGGCAGCATCTATGGAGCGAAGGAATAGGTGACGTTTCGGGTCGAGACCCGAAACGTCACCTATTCCTTCGCTCCATAGATGCTGCCTCGCCCGCTGAGTTTCTCCAGCATTTTTGTCTACATTCGATTTTTCCAGCATCTGCAGTTCTTTCTTAAACAAGAAGGCTTTGACCCACTTTAGACTTTAGAGATACAGTGCGGAAACAGGCTCTTCAGCCGACGTACACTTCACCAGCACTATTCCACACAGGAGGGACAATTTTACCGATGCCAATTAACCTACAAACCTGTACAAAGTATTAATTACACACAAAAACATAATTAGAGGAAAAACCAAGGCCACAATAAATCAAGAGTCCATAGTGTCCATAGTGTGTTTTAGAAGGAACTGCAGATGCTGGTTTAAACCGAAGATAGATACAAAATACGAGAATGATCCCAGGAATGAGTGGGTTAGCATAGGAAGAGCGTTTGACTGCACTGGGCCTGTACTCGCTGGGGTTCAGAAGGATGAGGGGGGGTCCTCATTGAAACTTACCGAATAGTGAAAGGCTTGGATAGAGTGGATGTGGAGAGGATGTCTCCACTAGTGGGAGAGTCTAGGACTAGAGGTCACAGCCTCAGAATTAAAGGACGTTCCATGAGGAAGGAGATGAGGAGGAATTTCTTTAGTCAGCAGGTGGTGAATCGGTGGAATACTTTGCCACAGAAGACTGCGGAGGCCATTAGTGGATATTTTTTTAAGGCGGAGATAGATAGATTCTTGATTAGTACTAGTGTCAGAGGTTATGGGAAGAAGGCAGGAGAATGGGGTTAGGAGGGAAGATAGATCAGCCATGATTGAGTATCGGAGTAAGACTTGTGTTTAAGAAGGAACTGCAGATGCTGGAAAATCGAAGGTAGGCAAAAGTGCTGGAAGAAACTCAATGGGTGCAGCAACATCTATGGAGCGAAGGAAATAGGCAACGTTTCGGCCCGAAACGTTGCCTATTTCCTTCGCTCCATAGATGCTGCTGCACCCGCTGAGTTTCTCCAGCACTTTTGTCTACCGATCAGAGTCGCCTTGTTGGGCCGAATGGCCTAATTCTGCTCCTATCACTAATGGACATGAAAATGCTGGAGTAACTCAGCAGATCAGGCAGCATCTCTGGAGGACATGGATAGGTGACATTTTGGGTCGGGAGCCTTCTTCAGACTGATTGCCGTGCGGGGCAAAGAAAGCTGGAAGAGAGGAGTGGCAGGATAATAGGCGGGCAGATAATAGGCGGTCGGGTGAGGGAGGGTTATGATAGGTAGATGGTTGGACGAAGGCCAGAGATGAAGTCACGGAAGGTGTGAGACACAAGGATTGTCGAGTTGCAGATTGTGAAGCCAGAGGAAGGAATGCTGGCGGAGGGGAAGGGGTGAAAGGTGCGAGTCCAGGGGTGACGGAATGAAAGATTGGTTTGCCCGTTCTCCCGTGACCTGCGTGGGTTTTCTCCGGGTTCTCCGGTTTCCTCCCACGCTCCAAAGACGTACAAATTTGTAGGTTAATAGGTTTTGGAAAAATGGTGAAATAATCCCCAGTGGATCTTCTTCTTCTTGCGAATGAAACCTAAACAAACCAAAGGAATCGTTAGATCTCGCGCCGGGTGTTGAGCAGCCAGGTTGTTGTCTCTGTTGGCGTCAATGTCTGCCGGGCCTGACACAGCTCCATTTGGTGGGTGGTAGAGCGGGCACCCAGAGATGACATGGTTGTCTGTCTGTTGTTCTGCTCCACGTTCACAGGCTGGGCTCTGGCGGAGCCCCCATCTATCTCCACACGCTGGCGTTGAACCGCCCAACTCCAGTACCAAGTCTGTTGAGCTTCACCCATGCTCCTCTGGGGAGGTCAGACCCTGGACAGCTTTTATCTGGGGAAGAGATGTAGCTGTGTAATGGAGATGAGGTTGCCTTCCACTCCTGCGACCACGCGGTCACAGGAGTGGAAGGCAAAATCTTGATAAAACAACATCCACCAACTCAGTGTGGGAAGGAACTGCAGACGCTGGTTTACAACGAAGATAGACACAAAAGGCTGGAGTAGGCACCAGCACCGCCATTCAATAAGATCATGGCTGATCATCCAAAATCGGTATCCCATTCCTGCTTTCTCCCCATATCCCTTTAATTCCATTAGCCCTAAGAGCTAAATCTAACACTCTCTTGAAATCATCCAGTGAATTGGCCTCCACTGCCTTCTGTGGCAGAGAATTCCACAGATTCACAACTCTCTGGGTGTTGTGGCCCTTTATTCTTAAACTGTGACCCCTGGTTCTGGACTCCCCCGACATGGGGAACATTTTTCCTGCGTCTAGCCGGTACAATCCCTTAAGAATTTTATATGTTTCTATAAGATAAGTGACGTTTTTGTGTCGAGACCCTTCGACCGTGAGAGTCAGGGGAAAGGGGAACTTAGGACAAATGAATGGAAGCTATTCATAAAACCACGAAAACCAAGTAAATGTGGTAAACTAGGAGATGCATCCACCCTGGGAAAAAGGTTCTGGCTGTCGACCTCGGAGCAGCTGGGCTTGTACACTCTGGAGTTTAGAAGGATGAGAGGGCATCTCATTGAAACATATAAGATTGTTAAGGGCTTAGACACGCTAGAGGCAGGAAAACATGTTCCCGATGTTGGGGGAGTCCAGAACCAGGGGCCACAGTTTAAGAATAAGGAGTAAGCCATTTAGAATGGAGACGAGGAAACACTTTTTCTCACAGAGAGTGGTGAGTCTGTGGAATTCTCTGCCTCAGAGGGCGGTGGAGGCAGGTTCTCCGGATGCTTTCAAGAGAGAGCTGGATCGGGCTCTTAAAAACAGCGGAGTCAGGGGATATGGGGAGAAGGCAGGAACGGGGTACTGATTGGGGATGATCAGCCGTGATCACATTGAATGGCGGTGCTGGCTCGAAGAGCCAAATGGCCTACTCCTGCACCTATTGTCTATTGAACTTATCAATGACTCAAATTTTGATTTAATTCTGTCAGATTCTATAAATATTGTAAATAATTTCTGAG
This sequence comes from Malacoraja senta, assembly GCA_038087875.1. Taxonomy (NCBI): domain Eukaryota; kingdom Metazoa; phylum Chordata; class Chondrichthyes; order Rajiformes; family Rajidae; genus Malacoraja; species Malacoraja senta. The sequence continues at coordinate 73,646 of JAXLNO010005967.1, forward strand.
CGGCTTACCAAATATTCTATTCATATAATAACAAGCACTTTTTATACTCTTGCTTGCCTGCTGTAGTTCTAAGCTCACTGAAAGCCGTTGTTTACAGTAGGATAGAAATAATTAACAGTAATTGTTGACTTTGGCATGAATCTGATGTTGCCCAGGTACAATTCTCATTTGTAGCAGTTTCGTTCTACCCTTGACTGAAGTTCAACTTTTAAAAAATGTTGGTACGCATTCAAGAATGCGGTGCACTCATGCACGCGAGAGAGAAAAATAAGATGAATGTCTTTTTGTACAATAATATTGCACGGGGTACCAGGGAGACGTGGAAGCGGGCATCGCGGGTCGGCACCGACTCGGTGGGACGAAGTGCCTGTTTCCGCGCTGGGTCTCTAAACTGTTGACTTTAGGGTACAGAGACACGGCGCAAAAACAGCCGAGCGGCAATCACCCTGCGTATGGTTGGCTGTCGAACCATGGTTGTCGTGTCGAAGGGTCTCGACACCAAACGTCACTTATCTTATAGAGACATATCAAATTCTTAAGGGATTGTACAGGCTAGACGCAGGAAAAAATGTTCCCCATGTCGGGGGGGAGAGTCCAGAACCAGGGGTCTTGGGAAACAAGAATGGAATTTGCCTGTGTTGGCCCGTTACCAGATAACAAAATGAGGCAGCACGGTGGAGCAGCGGTGGGAGTTGCTGCCTTAAGGGCCTGTCCCACTTTGCGAGGTTTTTATTCGGCGACTGCGAATGTCAGCGACTGTCGCCCGAAAAAACGCCAAGTTGTACGACAGTCCGCGTCACCGTCACGTCAAGCTACGACGCTCCGAGTCGACCGCCTTCACAACACAAGAAGGTTACACCGAAGTGTAATAATCACATTGGAAATGAACTTATCTACAATAAATCTAAGGACCAATATCTTTTAACTGGATAAGTCGGCGCTTTATATGCCCGCGTCACCGGGCGTCACCCGCAGGACAGCGTACGTCAGCGTGTGACAGGGCGCACGACATGATAGGCGCCCAGATGTCGCCTGAAGACTTTGAACATTCCAAAATCCAGGGCGGCAGGGAGACGCCCCTCTACACGCTACACCCCGCGTCACGCCCCGACCACGCCGCGACAACCTTTCAAGCTGTCGCCGAAAATGTCGCCCAAGTGGGACAGGCCCTTTACAGCGCCAGAGACCGGGTTGGATCCTGACTACCAGTGTCTGTCTGTACGGAGTTTGTGCGTTCTCCCCGTGACCTCCGTGGGTTTTCTCCGGCTGCTCGCCCACAATCCAAAAACGCCTAGGTTTGCCCTGCTTACCTTCAAATTATTCTTCCTCCAACATATTAATGTTTCCTCCCTGGGAACAAAGGTTCTGGCTGTCTTTGTCCCTCAAGTTGTGTGTAGGATAGTCCTAGTGTACCGAGATGGCTGGTTGGCGCTGATCCAGTGGACCTGTTCCTCACTGTATCTCTAAAGTCTAAAAAGAATATCAAAAATTATAGCATCTGAAAGTTGTAGCCTAATTAGAATGAATCAATTTTGAAATAATCAGCTCACCTCTGCTTCATAGAAACATAGAAACATAGAAACATAGAAAATAGGTGCAGGAGGAGGCCATTCGGCCCTTCCAGCCAGCACCGCCATTCATTGTGATCATGGCTGATCGTCCCCAATCAATAACCCGTGCCTGCCTTCTCCCCATATCCCTTGACTCCACTAGCCCCTAGAGCTCTATCTAACTCTCTCTTAAATCCATCCAGTGACTTGGCCTCCACCATCCTCTGTGGCAGGGAATTCCACAAATTCACAACTCTCTGGGTGAAAACGTTTTTTCTCACCTCAGCCGTAAATGGCCTCCCCTTTATTCTAAGACTGTGGCCCCTGGTTCTGGACTCGCCCAACATTGGGAACATTTTTCCTGCATCTAGCTTGTCCAGTCCTTTTATAATTTTATATGTTTCTATAAGATATCCCCCTCATCCTTCTAAACTCCAGTGAATACAAGCCTAGTCTTTTCAATCTTTCGTCATATGACAGTCCCGCCATCCCAGGGATCAATCTCGTGAACCTACGCTGCACTGCCTCAATCACAGGGATATCCTTCCTCAAATTAGGAGACCAAAACTGTACACAATACTCCAGATATGGTCTTACCAGAGCCCTATACAACTGCAGAAGAACCTCTCTACTCCTATACTGAAATCCTCTTGCTATGAAGGCCAACATTCCATTAGCTTTCTTCACTGCCTGCTGTACCTGCACGCCAACTTTCAGTGACCGGTGTACAAGGACACCCAGGTCTCGCTGTACCTCCCCCTTACCTAACCTAACCCCATTGAGACAATAATCTGCCCCCTTGTTTTTGCATGGTAGATTAGTATGAGTGTCAGGGGTTGTGGGGAGAAGGCAGGAGAATGGGTTTGAGAGGGAAAGATATCCCAGGGATCAATCTTGTGAACCTACACTGCACTGCCTCAATCACAAGGCTGTCCTTCCTCAAATTAGGAGACCAAAACTGTACGCTTCATGTTCCCAATTCTAGTCTTCCGGGCTACATTAACTATTTACTTCATTCGGATAGTTGAGACGGGCCAGGTGCTTTAATAAATATATGCATTAAGGGGACGAATTGTAATTGCGTTCCTGACCCAATTTCTCTGTGAAATCTCTTGGGTTAGGCATTAATTACTGATCGATTCACTTGGTTTGTCGGGGCCAGTGTGCTGTCGTTTAGTTTAGTTTAGAGCTACAGCGTGGAAACGGTCCCTTCTGCCCACCGAGTCCGCGCTGACCAGCGATCTCCCCCGTACACTAGCACTATCCTACACACCGCCGATGCCAATTAACCTACAAACCATGTACGTCTTTGGAGTGTGGGAGGGAAACCGGAGCACCCTGTGGAGGAAACCCACGCAGGTCACGGGGAGAACGTACAAACTCCGTGCAGACGGCACCCGTAGTCAGCATTGAACCTGTGTCTCTGGCGCTGTGAGGCAGCAACTCTACAGCTGCGCTACAGCCATGACGCCCTCCATAAAATGATTGATCATCTTGGACTTTAGATTGTGGATGGGGCATATTATTGCCACGTGGTCCGAGGTGCAGTGAAAAGCTTTGTATTGCATGCTATCCAAACCGATGAGATATGCCATATTGTCCGCATCCACTCTATCCAGGCCTTTCGTCTTTTGGTAAGTTTCAATAAGGTCCCCCCCCCCCCCCCTCGTCCTTTTAAACTCCAGCGAGCAGTGGCCCAGTGACGCCAAATGCTCATCATACATTAGCCCAATCTTTCCTGGGATCATTCTCTGTAAACCTTCTCTGGGCCCTCTCCAGAGCCAGCACACCCTTCCTCAGATACGGTGCCCAGAATTGCTCACAATACTCCAAATGCAGCCTGACCAGTGCCTTATAGAGCCTCAGCGTTACATCCCTGTTTTCGTATTCTAGTCCTCACAAAATAAATACTAACATTGCTTTTGCCTTCCTTACCACCGATTCAAACTTGCAAATTAACTTTTTGGGAGTCCTGCACCAGCACTCCCCAGTCCCTTTGCACCTCTGCATTGTTTGAAGATTTTCAGACTGTTCTTCCACAACTGACATCATAAAGGATATTTTTGTTTTAAGAAAGAACTGCAGATGCTGGAAAATCGAAGGTGGACAAAAATGCTGGAGAAACTCAGCGGGTGAGGCAGCATCTATGGAGCGAAGGAATAGGTGACGTTTCGGGTCGAGACCCTTCTTTTTAATGGGTGACGTTTCGGGTCTCACCCGAAATCTCACCTATTCCTTCGCTCCATAGATGCTGCCTCACCCACTGAGTTTCTCCAGCATTTCTGGCTACCTTCATAATCGATATTAATATTTTCCCAAAAGACAATATTAGGCTAACTAGTTTCCTGTTTTGTCTGCCTGCTTTCCTTTCTTGATAAGAGCCATTACATTGCATTTTTTAAATATTTACATAGACTTCTGTGACATCTCCAGAACCCTGGGGATTTGGTAAATTAAGACAAAAACACTCTCCTGTTTCCTGAAGCCGCTTCTTTTGAAGATTTGATGATCAAGACCAACAGCTTGCAGGGATTTGGTGGCATTTTGCCTCCTGAGGTTGCCGGTTCTCTGTCCCAACCCCTGAATATCTACTCTAATACGATACGATAGAACTTTATTTATCCAAGGAGGGAAATTGATCTGCCAACAGTCATAAAAACACAACAAGGTACGTAAAATTAAAGTGATGAGTGGAAAGTCCAGGATTGGGGATGTGCAAAGATTGGGATGGGGAAGGGGAGAGGGAGGAGGGGAATCAGTATACCCCATGACAGACGGGGGAGGAGTTGTACAATTTGATAGCCACTGGGAATCTGTGGAATTCTCTGCCTCAGAAGGCAGTGGAGGCCAATTCTCTGGATGCTTTCAAGAGAGAATTAGATAGGGCTCTTAAAGATAGCAGAGTCAGGGGATATGGGGAGAAGGCAGGAACGGGGTACGGATTGTGGATGATCAGCCATGATCACGTTAAATGGCGGTGCTGGCTCGAAGGGCTGAACGGCCTACTCCTGCACCTCTTGTCTATGGTCTATCGGGAAGAAGGATCTCCTGTGGCGTTCTGTGCTGCATCTTGGTGGGAACCAGTCTGTTGCTGGAGGTGCTCCTCAGGTTGACCAGTGTGTCACGGAGGGGGTGAGCTGTATTGTCCAGGATGCTCCGCAGTTGGAGGAGATTCCTCCCCTCCTAGACCAACCTCCCGTGAATCCAACGCCGCCCCGGTCGGTGTTGGTGCTGCCTTCGTGCTGTAATGCAGTTCGGAGAATGCACGACAGATTGTGACGGGTCATTCATGCTGCCTTCTTCTGCAGTTGTATAGGGCTCTGGTAATGACCACATCTGGAGTATTGTGTACAGTTTTTGGTCTGCTAATTTTGAGGAAGGACATCCTTGTGATTGAGGCAGTGCAGCGTAGGTTCACGAGATTGATCCCTGGGATGGCGGGACTGTCATATGAGGAAAGATTGAAAAGACTAGGCTTGTATTCACTGGAGTTTAGAAGGATGAGGGGGAAGGATCTTATAGAAACATTAAAATTATAAAGGACTGGACAAGCTAGATGCAGGAAAATGTTCCCAATGTTGGGCGAGTCCAGAACCAGGGGCCACAGTCTTAGAATAAAGGGGAGGCCATTTACGGCTGAGGTGAGAAAAAACGTTTTCACCCAGAGAGTTGTGAATTTGTGGAATTCCCTGCCACAGAGGGCAGTGGAGGCCAAGTCACTGGATGGATTTAAGAGAGAGTTAGATAGTGGAGTCAAGGGATATGGGGAGAAGACAGGCACGGGTTATTGATTGGGGACGATCAGCCATGATCGCAATGAATGGCGGTGCTGGCTCGAAGGGCCGAATGGCCTCCTCCTGCACCTATTTTCTATGCTCTATGTTCTATACCAATTGTCCGTTTCAGTTCAGTTTATTGTCACGTGTACCGAGGTGCAGTGAAAAGCTTGTGTTGCGTGCTAACCAGTCGGCGGAAAGACAATACATGATTACAATTGATCCATTCACAGTATTGATACATGATAAGGAATCACTGTTAAAGTGAGAAATGTTGCTGTAGGTGTTGAGATTTAGTGTGGCACGATTGTAATGTGTGATTGTGGATCTGCTTCAGTGGCTGGCACGCAAATATTCGCCTGGGTTGTACGCCATCTTGATCTTAAAGGTCCACGATGGCGCAACGGTAGAGTTTCTGCCTTACAACGCCAGAGACCCGGCTTCAATCCCGATTACGACCCCCTCTGTCTCGAGTTTGTACGTTCTCAGTCACATCTGTGGAGTCTTTTAAGTTCCTGGGAACCATCATCTCTAAGGACCTTAAGTGGGGGGGCTACCATCGACTCCACAGTCAAAAAGTCACAACAGAGGATGTACTTCCTGCGGCAGCTGAGGAAGCACAATCTGCCACAGGCAATGATGGTCCAATTCTACACGGCCATCGTAGAGTCTGTCCTCACCTTCTCCATCATGGTCTGGTTTGGCTCAGCCACCAAGCACGGCACCTGGAGGCTGCAGCGAATCGTCCGATCAGCAGAGAAGGTTATTGGCTGCAACCTTCCTCCATTGATGAACTGTACACTGCAAGGGCCAGGAAGCGAGCGGGCAAGATCATCTCTGACCCCTCTCACCCTGGCCACAAACTCTTTGAATCACTTCCCTCTGGAAGGCGACTCCGGACTGTCAAAGCTGCCCAGCCAGACATAAAAACAGTTTTTATCCACGAGTAGTTGCTCTACTCAACAGCCAAAAATCTGTAGCCTCCCTTTGATCTGGTATTTTGTTGGTTCACATGCTTGATCAATGGTGTTTTTATCATGAATGTTTTATTATTATTAATCTTTAGTGTTTTTCTGAATCATTCGTAACTGTCACTGTATGTCATGTTGTTACTTGTGGGCGGAGCACCAAGGCAAATTCCTTGTATGTGAATACTTGGCCAATAAACTTACTTACTTACTTACTTCTCCCCGTGACCTGCGTGGGTCTTCTCCAGGCTCTCCAGTTCCCTCCCACACTACCAAAGACGTGCAGGTTTGTAGGTTAATTAGCTTTGGTAAAGATTGTAACTTGTCCCTCGTGTGTGTGTGTGTGTGTGTGTAGGATAGTGTTGGTGTACGGGGATCGCTGGTCGGCGCGGACTCAGTGGGCCGAAGGGCCTGTTTCTGTGTGGTATCTCTGATCTAAACTAAACTGCATTAACTTGTGACACCTTTTAGTCACACAATTCTTCAGTTGTGAATCTGGCCCCTCGATCTTCTATGGTCTCTAATATAGCTTAACAATGTTAGTGACTTTCACTGTGTTATGAATCTTACCGAATAGTGAAAGGCCTGGATAGAGTGGATGTGGAGAGGATGTTTCCACTAGTGGGAGAGTCTAGGACCAGAGGTCACAGCCTCGGAATTAAAGGACGTACCTCTAGGAAGGAGATCAGGAGGAATTTCTTTAGTCAGAGGGTGGTGAATCTCTGGAATTCTTTGCCACAGACGGCTGTGGAGGCCGTCAACGGATATTTTTAAGGCAGAGATAGATAGATTCCTGATCAGTACGGGTGTCGGGGCTTATGGGGAGAAGGCAGGAGAATGGGGTTCGGAGAGAGAGAGATAGATCAGCCATGTTCAAGAAGGAACTGCAGATGCTGGAAATCGAAGGTAGACAAAATTGCTGGAGAAACTCAGTGGGTGCGGCAGCATCTATGGAGCGAAGGAAATAGGCAACGTTTCGGCCCGAAACGTTGCCTATTTCCTTCGCTCCATAGATGCTGCCGCGCCCGCTGAGTTTCTCCAGCAATTTTGTCTATGATAGATCAGCCATGATTGAATGATGGGCGGAATGGCCTAATTCTGCTCCTATCACTCACGAACCTATGATCTTGACGATGGGGGCGGTAGGTACGGAGTTTGTACATTCTCCCCGTGACGGCGTGGGTTTCATAAGTGATAGGAACAGAAATAGGCCATTCGGAGTAGACTTGATGGGCCGAATGGCCTAATTGTGCTCCTCTCACATGAATGCTAGGTCTATGCTTTTCATGCTTTTTTAAATTGCTAACGTGCGGTCTCCTTCTTCCAGTTCGTCCCCTTCGAACTGGTTGACCCCGTGAATGCTTCCGATTCCTTTCAGCCCTGCGTACCTATATATATAAGCAGATGCAGGGGTGTTCAAACATGGCCCTGCGCTCACAGGCCTTTTTAAATAACTCTGCCATATCTGTCCAGCAGGTTTAAATAAGAAGTGATGTAACATCGGAATGGCCGTGTTCGTAAGCTTCCCAACTTTAACCGTTAAGGGCCTGTCCCACGGGCATGCGACTCCATGCGGCAAGCGCGACCTAACCGCAAGCGGGGGCCGTGCGGAGGTCGCGGGGGCCGGTCCCACTTCGATCGCGGGAGCCGTATGGAGTTGTGCGGAGCTGGTCCCGGCTCCGAAAAACTGACACTGTTTCAAAAATTCCGTGCGGCAACGGCCTGCCGCCCCGCAGCTGCATCGAGGCCGTGCACGCTGCATCGACGGCCGTGCGCACCGCATCGACGCCAGCCGCAGCCGCATCGAGGCCGTGCGCACCCCCTCGCCGCCGTACGCACCGTCTTGACGCCACTCGAACTCCGCGCGGCCCCCGCTTCCGATTTGGTAGCGCTTGCCGCATGCAGCCGCATGCTGGTGGGACCGGCCCTGTACGGGGATCACTCGACCTCCGCGCGGCCCCCGCTTGCGGTTAGGTCGCGCTTGCCGCATGGAGTCGCATGCCCGTGGGACAGGCCCTTTAATCTGTGACAGCTCTTGCCTTCCCGCTGGGACCCATCAAACCGAGATTCTGTCTCATCGTTCAACTTGCCCACGCTGGCCAACATGCCCCCAGCTACACTCGTCCCACCTGCCTGCCTTTGGCCCATATCCCTCCTAACCGGCCCTATCCATGCACCTGTCTAAATCTTTCTTAAACGCTGCGATAGTCCCAGCCCCAACTACCTCCTCCGGCAGCTCGTTCCATACACCCACCACCGACCGCCCTTTATGTGAAAAAGAAAAAAGTTACCGCTTAGGTTCCAATTAAATCTTTCTAATTCTTAGAATAAAGGGGAGGCCATTTAAGACTGAGGTGAGAAAAAACTTTTTCACCCAGAGAGTTGTGAATTTGTGGAATTCCCTGCCACAGAGGGCAGTGAGGCCAAGTCACTGGATGGATTTAAGAGAGAGTTAGATAGAGCTCTAGGGGACTGGTGGAGTCAAGGGATATGGGGAGAAGGCAGGCACGGGTTATTGATTGGGGACGATCAGCCATGATCACAATGAATGGCGGAGCTGGCTCGAAGGGCCGAATGGCCTCCTCCTGCACTTATTTTCTATGTTTCCCCCTCATCTTAAACCTGTGTCCTCTGGTCCTCGATTCCCCTACTCTGGTCAAGAGACTCTGTGCGTCTACCCGATCTATTCCTGTCACCTCTATAAGATCACCCCTCATCCTCCTGCGCTCCAAGGAATAGAGTCCTAGCCTACTCAACCTCTCCCTATTGCTCAGACCCTCCAGCCCTGAGAGTACCCAGTAAATCTTCTCTGTGCCCTTTCCAGCTTGACAACATCTTTCCTATTACACGGATGTGCAGAAAATGGCGGGATAGGCATCATGTTCAGGCAGATGAGATTAGTTTAACTTGGCATCTTGGTCGGCACGGACATTGTGGGCCGAAGGGCCTGTTCCCGTGCTGTACTGCAATTCTCTCTGCTTGCATTTGTCTCTCAGCCCCTCTCAAGCTTCATTAAAAAAAAAATAAAGTTGTTTCTCTTCTCCCTTTTCTTAAATCTCTCGAGAAAAGGAATGGGTGACGTTTTCTGGTCGAGACCCTTTCTGCACACCTGCCTGAACTACATGCCTGTGGTAACCCCTTCCCATCAACTCATGTTTAAGAGCCACTCTCAAATGGCCCACTGATCTCCACTGTTCTGAAGGAAATAAATGATTAAATTTCCAGGAGCAGATAAGGCCATTCGGCCCATCAAGTCTACTCCGCCATTCAACCTTTAGTCTGGGTGGTGAATCTGTGGAATTAATTGGCAAGTCAATGGATATTTTTAAGGCAGAGATGGATAGATTCTTGATTGGTACGGGTGTCAGGAGTTATGGGGAGAAGGCAGGAGAATGGGGTTGAGAGGGAGAGATAGATCAGCCATGATTGAATGGCGGAGTAGACTTGATGGGCCGAGCTCTGACCCTGACACCCGTACTAATCAAGAATCTGTCAATCTCTGCCTTAAAAATATCCATTGACTTGGCCTCCACAGCCGTCTGTGGCAATGAATTCCACAGATTCACCAACCCTTTGTCACATAATACCAGCGATCTCTGTTTCTGTGTTGATAGCCATGGAGCCCTTTAAGAATAAGGGGTAAGCCAGTTAGAACGGAGACGAGGAAACACTTTTTCACACAGAGAGTTGTGAGTCTGTGGAATTCCTTGCCTCAGAGGGCGGTGGAGGCCGGTTCTCTGGATACTTTCAAGAGAGAGCTAGATCGGGCTCTTGAAGATAGCGCAGGCAGGGGATATGGGGGAGAAGGCAGGAACGGGGTACTGATTGTGGATGATCAGCCGTGATCACATTGAACGGCGGTGCTGGATTGAATGTCCGAATGGCCTACTCCTGCACCTATTGTCTATTGTCTATTGAGATAAACCTTTTATATTTTAACCCGTGCCCCTCAACAGTGGGTACGTTTGAAACAGTGTTTGTGGAGGATCCTCAACAGAAGTGGCCTGTCTGGCTTTTTGTGAAGAGGATCCTAATTATAACAGTGAAGGCAGGCAGTGTCCCACAGCTCTGCTGTTCCCCATCTTGTGCTGAGCTAAAACAGACCTCCATCTAATTCTGCACCTGTTCACGGTGCTGGCTGCCAATATTCCAGTGGCTGCGTGGTCTTCGTGGGGTGGCTGGGCGAGAACAGGATATTAAACTAATTCCTCTCTGTGACAGGATGCCACCGCCCGCGTTAATTGAGGATTTAAGCAGAGCCGGCGATGGATTTAAAATTAGGTGCGGCACAGTGGAGCAGGTGGTAGTGCCGCTGACTCGCCGCGCTGGAGACCTGGGTTCAGTGTGGGTATACTGTACCTTGGTACACGTGACAATAAACTAAGGTACGGTAGAGAAAAATCAGAATCAGAATCGCACTTTATTCGCCAAGTAGGCATGCAGGTGCAGCAGGCAGTGAAGAAGGCGAATGGTATGTTAGCATTCATAGCAAGAGGATTTGAGTATAGGAGCAGGGAGGTTCTACTGCAGTTGTACAGGGTCTTGGTGAGGCCACACCTGGAGTATTGCGTACAGTTTTGGTCTCCTAATCTGAGGAAGGACATTCTTGCCATAGAGGGAGTACAGAGAAGGTTCACCAGACTGATTCCATGGATTGCAGGACTTTCATATGAAGAAAGACTGGATAGACTCGGCTTGTACTCGCTAGAATTTAGAAGATTGAGGGGGGATCTTATAGAAACTTACAAAATTCTTAAGGGGTTGGACAGGCTAGATGCAGGAAGATTGTTCCCGATGTTGGGGAAGTCCAGAACAAGGGGGTCACAGTTTAAGGATAAGGGGGAAATCTTTTAGGACCGAGATGAGAAAAATATTTTTTACACAGAGTGTGGTGAATCTGTGGAATTCTCTGCCACAGAAGGTAGTTGAGGCCAGTTCATTGGCTATATTTAAGAGGGAGTTAGATGTGGCCCTTGTGGCTAAAGGGATCAGGGGGTATGGAGAGAAGGCAGGTACGGGATACTGAGTTGGATGATCAGCCATGATCACATTGAATGGCGGTGCAGGCTCGAAGGGCCGAATGGCCTACTCCTGCACCTATTTTCTATGTTTCTATGTTTCTATACGTGACAATAAACTGTCCCTGGAATAAATTACAGACTACAGAAGTTGCCCTCTATAGCAATTTTATTTTATTTAGAGATCATTTTTCTTTAGAGATTCAGCATGGAAACAGGCCCTTCGGCCCACCGGGTCCGCGCCGACCAATAACCCCCCCCCCCCCCATATTAACACTGTCCTACACCCACTAGGGACAATTTTTACATTTATACCAAGCCAACTAACCTACAAACCTGTAAGTCTTTGGAGTGTGGGGGGGAAACCAAAGATCTCGGAGGAAACCCACAGGGAGAACATACAAACTCCGTACAGACAGACAATAGAAAATAGGTGCAGGAGTAGGCCATTCGGCCCTTCGAGCCAGCAGCGCCATTCAATGTGATCATGGCTGATCATCCCCAATCAGTACCCCGTTCCTGCCTTCTCCCCATATCCCCGGACTCCGCTATCTTTAAGAGCCCTATCTAGCTCTCTCTTGAAAGCATCCAGAGAACCCGCCTCCACCGCCCTCTGAGGCAGGGAATTCCACAGACTCACCACTGTCTGTGAGAAAAAGTGTTTCCTCGTCTCCGTTCTAAATGGCTTACTCCTTATTCTTAAAGCACCCGTAGTCAGGATCGAACCTGGTTCTCTGGCGCTGCAAGCGCTGTAAGGCAGCAACGCTACTGCTGCGCCAGCGTGCTGTCCTTCGTTGTCCGTGTTGTGTTGTCCTTTCCTTCCGGTTTTTATTTCAAAAATTTGGTTCCATGGATTTGAGTCAGAAGAAGGGTCTCGACCCGAAACGCCACCCATTCCTTCTCTCCACAGATGCTGCCTGTCCCGCTGAGTTACTCCAGCATTTTGTGTCTACATTTGGTTCCATTTGGAATTTGTCTTCAATATGATCCCCGTTCCAGGCCAATGTGACTCATATTTAATGAGCAATTAAAAAATTATATTTTGATTCTCCGTCAGAAGAATGAGAGGGGAACTCATTGAAACATATCAGATTATTAATGGTTTGGACACGATAGAGGCAGGAAACATGTTCCCGATGTTATGAAAGTAAGCATGCAGGTACAGCAGGCAGTGAAGAAAGCAAATGGCTTGTTGGCCTTTATAACAAGAGGAACCGAATATAGGAGCAAAGAGGTCCTTCTGCAGTTGTACAGAGCCCTAGTGAGACCACACCTGGAGTATTGTGTGCAGTTTTGGTCCCCTAATTTGAGGAAGGACATTCTTGCTATTGAGGGAGTGCAGCGTAGGTTTACAAGGTTAATTCCCGGGATGGCGGGACTGTCATATGCTGAGAGAATGGAGCAGCTGGGCTTGTACACTCTGGAGTTTAGAAGGATGAGAGGGCATCTCATTGAAACATATAAGGTTATTAAGGGCTTGGACACACTAGAGGCAGGAAACATGTTCCTGATGTTGGGGGAGTCCAGAACCAGGGGCCACAGTTTAAGAATAAGGGGTAAGCCATTTAGAACGGAGACGAGGAAACACTTTTTCTCACAGAGAGTGGTGAGTCTGTGGAATTCTCTGCCTCAGAGGGCGGTGGAGGCCGGTTCTCTGGATGCTTTCAAGAGAGAGCTTGATAGGGCTCTTAAAAATAGCTGAGTCAGGGGATATTGGGAGAAGGCAGGAACGGGGTACTGATTGGGGATGATCAGCCATGATCACATTGAATGGCGGTGCTGGCTCGAAAGGCCGAATGGCCTACTCCTGCACCTATTGTCTATTGTCTATTGAGTTTGTACCTTCTCCCCGTGACCTGCGTGGGTTTTCTCCGAGATCTTCGGTTTCCTCCCACACTCCAAAGACGTGGAGGTTTGTAGGTAAATTGGCTTGGTATAAATGTCAAATTGCCCCCAGTGCGTGTGGGATAGTGTTAGCGCGCGGGGATCGCTGGTCGGTGCGGACTTGGTGGGCCGAAGGGCCTGTTTATGCGCTGTATCTCTAAAACTAAAACTGAGTGAGTAACATTGCTTCCAATCTTGGTTGTCTGGCACCTCAACCCATCAATCAATCACTTAACAAATTTTGTTTTTGAATTACTGATCATAATTATTTTTTAAATGAAACATTTAAATTTTAAATGAGCACCTGCGGGGCTCCAGATTGAGAGAGCATGACGTCAGCGTAGACAGTCGTGATGGTTTCACCCTGTGCTATTTTTGTTTCAGTCTCAGTTTAGTTTACAGAGGTACAGCAAAAAGCCTTTGGAAGGAATAGGAACACATTATTGTCACATGTGACTAGGCACAGTGAGGTACTTTGCTTGGCTTAAGGGCACCACCTTAATTCACCACCTCTGCCGAGTTTGCCCCGTGACTCATACTCGCAGCGTGGTCGTCACGAGGTCGTAGGAGGTCGTAGGCAGGCCGTGATGTTAGCCGTAGGTACTCGTGGCATCAAGTAGGTCGGGGCGTTTTTTCAGCATGATGAAAAATGTCCACGAGTAAAAAAAGGTCGTGACTTAGGTTGTGAAAGTGGGACGGGCCCTTGACACAATGTAAACAAATAGTTGCCACCTACGGTGCTGACAAAGTTACAAAGCACGCCGCCTCCCCCTTTGGTCCCCCCCCCCTCCACCCACTGCCGTCCCCTCACTCCGAGTCCTCCATTGTTCCTTGCTGCCAGCTAACCAGTCAGCAGAAAGACAATACATGATTACAATCGAGCCATTCACAGTGTACAGATACATGACAAAGGGAATAACGTTCAGTGCAAGGTAAAGTCCAGTCAAAGATAGTCCGAGGGTCACCAATGAGGTAGATAGCAGTTCAGCACCGCTCTCTAGTGGTTGGTAGGATGGTTCAGTTGCCTGATAACAGCTGGGAGGACAGCTGTCCCTGAATCTGGAGGTGTGCGTTTTCACACTTCTATACCTTTTGCCCGATGGGATGATGATTAAAGTGAGAAAAGTTGCTGTAGGAGTAGAGATTTAAGAGTGTGAAGCGATTGTGATATGTGTTTGTAGATCTGCTTCTGTGGCTGGCACACACATAGTCGCCTGGGTTGGGCGCCATCTTGGAAAAATCTTAGGGATGGAGGTCAGAGGTCAATGTCTCCTCCGACAATAGATAATAGACAATAGGTGCAGGAGTAGGCCATTTGGCCCTTCGAGCCAGCACCGCCATTCAATGTGATCATGTCTGATCATCCCCAATCAGTACCCCGTTCCTGCCTTTACCCCATATCCCCGGACTCCGCTATCTTTAAGAGCCCTATCTAGCTCTCTCTTGAAAGTATCCAGAGAACCTGCCTCCACCGCCCGCTGACGCAGAGAATTCCACAGACTCACCACTCTCTGTGAGAAAAAGTGTTTCCTCGTCTCCGTTCTAAATGGCTTACTCCTTATTCTTAAACTGTGGCCCCTGGTTCTGGACTCCCCCAACATCGGGAACATGTTTCCTGCCTCTAGCGTGTCCAAGCCCTTAACAATCCTATATGTTTCAATGAGATTCCCTCTCATCCTTCTAAACTCCAGAAACCCATCAAGAATTATTGACACCACGTTGTCCATAAGCCAGAGTATCGGGTTCGATCCCGACCACTGGTGCTGTCTGTACGGAGTTTGTACGTTCTCCCCGTGACCCGTGTGGGTTTTCTCCGAGATCTTCGGTTTCCTCCCACACTCCAAAGACGTACAAGTTTGTAGGGTGATTGCCTTGATGTAAATGTCAAAGTGCCCCCAGTGCGTGTGGGATAGTGTTAACAGCCTGTCCCACTTATGCGACCTTTACAGGCGATTGCCGGCACCCCATCAGAGGTCGCCGAAATTTTCAACATGTTGAAAATTCAGTGGCGACCAGAAAGACACTACGAGACCTTTGGAGATCTTTGGAGACCTCTCACGACCATGGGAGACTTCTCACGACCATACAGCCTATGGTCATGAGAGGTCTCCAAAGAGTCGAAGTGTCTTTCTGGTTGCCGCTGAATTTTCAACATGTTGAAAATTTCGGCGACCTGTGCCGGGTGCCGGCAGTCGCCTGTAAAGGTCGCGTAAGTGGGACAGGCCCTTTCGTGCGTGGGGATTGCTGGTCGGTGCGGACTTGGTGGGCCGAAGGGCCTGTTTATGCGCTGTATCTCTAAAACTAAAACTAAACCTACTGCCTCTATTACCTTGATAGTGCCTATGAATGTTTTTCACTCATTTTACATTGAGATACCCGTTTAAAAAAAAAGTTGATTCTGTCATTAGCCATTTTATTTTATCAACCGCAAGAGATGCAACACTTGTCCCTTCACCTCCCCCCTCCACTCCATTCAAGGACCCAAGCAGTCGTTCCAGGTGCGACAGAGGTTCACCTGCATCTCCTCCAACCTCATCTATTGCATTCGCTGCTCTAGATGCCAGCTGATCTACATCGGTGAGACCAAGCGGAGGCTTGCCGATCGTTTCGCCGAACACCTCCGGTCGGTCCGCAATAACCAACCTGAACTCCCGGTGGCTCAGCACTTCAACTCCCCCTCCCATTCCGTATCTGACCTCTCTGTCCTGGGTCTCCTCCATGGCCACAGCGAGCAACACCGTAAATTGGAGGAAATGCACCTCATATTCCGCTTGGGCAGTCTACATCCTGGGGGCCTCAACATTGAATTCTCCCAATTCTGCTAGCCCTTGCTGTCCCCTCCCCTTCATCAGCCATCTGGTTGTCTCCTCCCCTCCCCCAGCCCTCGGGCTCCTCCTCCGCCTTTGTCCTTTTTTCCTTTCTTCTCCCCACCCCCTATCAGTCTGAAGAAGGGTTTCGGCCCGAAACGTTACCTATTTCCTTCGCTCCATAGATGCTGCTGCACCCGCTGAGTTTCTCCAGCATTTTTGTGTACCAGCCATTTTATTTTGGTTTGCAGGTACAGCATGGAATCAGGTACAGAAGTGCAGCGGTAGAGTTGCAGCCTTACAGCACCTGAGATCAGGGTTCAATCCTGACTACGGGTGCTGTCTGTGCAGAGTTTGTACCTTCTCCCCGTGACCGCGTGGGTTTTCTCCGGGTGCTCCGGTTTCCTCCCACACTCCAAAGACGTGCAGGTGTGTAGGCTAATTGGCTTGGCATCATTGTAAATTGTCCCCAGTGTGTGTAGGGTAGTGTTAGTGCGCGGGGGGGGGGATTGCTAATCGGCACGGATTCGGTCTGTCGAGGTGCCTGTTTCCGCGCTGTATCCCCAAACTAAACCATTGAAGTTGTGGCCGCATTTAAACTATTGTTATTTCTATGAAGCCAGCAAAAACAGACACCGAAGACAGACACAAAATGCTGGCGTAACTCAGCGGGACAGGCAGCATCTCTGGAGATGAAGGAATGGGTGACGTTTTGGGTAGAGACCCTTCCTCTGAGATCTGATATCGATAAATTAAGCGACTTTGAGTCCTGAAAAGCGCTATATAAATAAAATGTATTATTATTATTATTAATAGACAATAGGTGCAGGAGGAGACCATTCGGCCCATCGAGCCAGCACCGCCATTCAATGTGATCATCCACAATCAGTACCCCGTTCCTGCCTTCTCCCCATATCCCTTAACTCCGCTATCTTTAAGAGCTCTATCTAGTTCTCTCTTGAAAGTATCCAGAGAACCGGCTAGATAGGGCTCTTGAAGATAGCGGAGTCAGGGGATATGGGGAGAAGGCAGGAACGGGGTACTGATTGTGGATGATCAGCCATGATCACATTGAATGGGTCTCTGGTGCTGTGAGGTGACAACTCTACCGCTGCACCACCACATTAGGCAGGTAATGGTGTTGGGTAGACTGATGGGACTGACGGCTGATAAATCCCCAGGGCCTGATGGTCTGCATCCCTGGGTACTGAAGGAAGTGGCTCTAGAAATCGTGGATGCATGGGTGATCATTTTCCAATGTTCTATAGATTCAGGATCGGTTCCTGTGGTTTGGAGGGTAGCTAATGTTATCCCACTTTTTAAGAAAGGCGGGAGAGAGAAAACAGGGAATTATAGACCAGTTAGCCTGACATTGGTGGTGGGGAAGATGCTGGATTCAATTATAAAAGATGGAATAGCGACACATTTGGATAGCAGTAACAGGATCGGTCTGAGTCAGCATGGATTACGAAGGGGAAATCATGCTTGACTAATCTTCTGGAATTTGTTGAGGATGTAACTTGGATGTAACCTGGGGCCACAGTTTAAGAATAAGAGGTAAGCCATTTAGGACGGAGATGAGGAAACACTTTTTCACCCAGAGAGCTGTGAGTCTGTGGAATTCTCTGCTTCAGAGGGCGGTGGAGGCAGGTTCTCTGGATACTTTCAAGAGAGAGCTAGATAGGGCTCTTAAAGATAGCGGAGTCAGGGGATATGGGGAGAAGGCAGGAACGGGGTACTGATTGTGGATGATCAGCCATGATCACATTGAATAGCGGTGCTGGCTCGAAGGGCCGAATGGCCTACTCCTGCACCTATTGTCTATTGTCTATAGTCTATGTCCCAGCAACATCCTCGTAAATCTTCTCTGCACCCTTTCCAGCTTGACAACATCCTTCCAATAGCAAAACTGACTACAATACTCCAACTGTGGCCTCACCAACATCTTATACAACTGTAATTGTCTTTCTGATGAAGGCCAATGTGGCACAAGACTTTTTGACCACCCTATCCACCTGTGATGGCACTTTCAAGGAACCATGTACCTGCACTCGTTAGACTTTAGAGACATAGAAACATAGAAATTAGGTGCAGGAGTAGGCCATTCGGCCCTTCGAGCCTGCACCGCATTCAATATGATCATGGCTGATCATCCAACTCAGTATCCCGTACCTGCCTTCTCTCCATACCCTCTGATCCCTTTAGCCACAAGGGCCACATCTAGCTCCCTCTTAAATATAGCCAATTAACTGGCCTCGACTACCCTCTGTGGCAGAGAGTTCCAGAGATTCACCACTCTCTGTGTGAAAAAAGTTCTTCTCATCTCGGTTTTAAAGGATTTCCCCCTTATCCTTAAGCTGTGACCCCTTGTCCTGGACTTCCCCAACATCGGGAGCAATCTTCCTGCATCTAGCCTGTCCAACCCCTTAAGAATTTTGTAAGTTTAGGGCAGGGCAGGGCAGAAACAGGCCCTTCAGCCCACCGAGTCCATGCCGACCGGCGATCACCCCGTACACCAACCTACTCACACTAGGGACAAACTTACAACTTACCAAAGCCAATCAGCCTACAAACATATACGTCCTTGTAGTGTGGGAGGAAACCAGAGCACCTGTAGAAAACCCACGCGGTCACGGGGAGAACGTACAAGCTCCGTACAGACAGCACTTGTAGTCAGGATTGAACCGGGGTCTCGCTGGTATAAGGCAGCAACTCTACCGCTGGGCCACTCCTAGATCCCTCTGCTCTACAACACTTCCCAGGGTCCTGCCATTCACTGTGGAAGTCCTGCGTTGGTTTGACTTCCCAAAATGAAACACCTCGCACTTCTGGAATTAGCCTTCTCATTGAGTGCCATACAGCGTGGAAACAGGCCCTTCGGCCCAACTTGCCCACACCGGCCATCATGTCCCATCTACGCTAGTCCCACCTGCCTGCGTTTGGTCCAGATCCCTCCAAACCTGTCCTATCCGTATACCTGTCCAACTGTTTATTAAACGTTGGGGTAGTTCCCTGCCTCAACTACCTCCTCTGGCAGCTCGTTCCATTCACCCACCACCCTTTGTGTGAAAAAGTTACCCCTCGGATTCCTATTAAATCTTTTCCCCTTCACCTTGAACCTATGTCCTCTGGTCCTCGATTCCCCAACTCTGGGCAAGAGACTGTGTATCTACCCGATATTCTGTGCTCTTTCCCCACAACTAGTCCTGGGTCCATGTATTGCCTGTTTAAGAAGGAGCTGCAGATGCTGGAAAATCGAAGGTGGACAAAAATGCTGGAGAAACTCAGCGGGTGAGGCAGCATCTATGGAGCGAAGGAAATAGGCACCGTTTCGGGCCAAAACCCTTCTTCAGACTGAAAAAAACGTTCTTGAACCTATTTGCTGTCTGAAGAATGGTTTCGGTCCGAAACGTTGCCTATTTCCTTCGCTCCATAGATGCTGCCGCACCCGCTGAGTTTCTCCAGCATTTTTCTCTACCTTCCATGTATTCCCTGCCTGATTTACAATGTGGTGCAATGATTTCAGTAAAGACGCATCTCACTGTGACACCTACTTAGTAATGAAATCCTTTTGGCAGCATGTACCACTGTGAAAGAAACATTCCTCCAGGCCGGCCACCGTCATGTGCTAAGTCTGGGTTGGATGGAGTAGCGATGATTAAATAGAACAGCTATCGTTTAGAAACTAAGAACTTGTTGCTCATGTGTCCTCGCTCCAGAATAGATCTGACCAAAGTGACAGCAAAGGTAGACAAAAGTGCTGGAGAAACTCAGCGGGTGAGGCAGCATCTACGGAGCAAAGGAATAGGTGACATTTCGGGTCGAGATCTTTCTTCAGACAGCATAAAGGTTCACGAAAGTTTTTTTAAATTTTTGCACAGCGGCTATTTGGAGTGGGTTAGCATATCATGAGTGCTTGACAGCACTGGGCCTGTAACTCGCTGGAGTTTAGGCGGTTGAGGTGGGACCTCATTTAAGAATAAGGGGTAAGCCATTTAGAACGGAGACGAGGAAACACTTTTTCTCTCAGAGAGTTGTGAGTCTGTGGAATTCTCTGCCTCAGAGGGCGGTGGAGGCAGGTTCTCTGGATACTTTCAAGAGAGAGCTGGATAGGGCTCTTAAAAATAGCGGAGTCAGGGGATATGGGGAAAAGGCAGGAACGGGGTACTGATTGGGGATGATCAGCCATGATCACATTGAATGGCGGTGCTGGCTCGAAGGGCCGAATGGCCTACTCCTGCACCTATTGTCTATTGTCTATTGTCTATTGTCATTGAAACTTACAGAATAATGAAAGGCATAGATAGAGTGGATGTGAAAAGAATGTTTCCACTGGTGGGAGAGTCCAGGACCAGAGGTCATAGCCAAAGCATTAAAGGACGCTCTTTTATAAAGGAGGTAGAGAAGGAACTTCTTTAGTCAGAGGGTGGTGAATCTGTGGAACTAATTGCCACAGAGGGCTGTGGAGGCCAAGTTAGTGGATATTTTTAAGACAGAGATAGACACATTCTTGATTAGAACGGGTGTCAAGGGTTATGGGGAGAAGGCATCAAGGGTTATGGGGAGAAGGCAGGAGAATGGGATTAGGAGGCAGAGATCAGCCATGATTGAATGGCGGAGTGGATTCGACGGGCCGAATGGCCTAATTCTACTCCTCTAACTTGTGAACTGTGAATGAGCTGCCAGAGGATGTTTTTTGAGCTACGCACTACAACGAACAACATTTGAAAGTCAGTTGGAAAGGTAATGGGCCCCCAGGATAAGGGGGTCAAGAACTATAAGATAGAGAGGATGCTGGAGTATCTCAGCGGGTCAGGCAGCATCTGTGGAGAACATGGATAGGTGACGTTTCACAGAGTGCTGGAGTAACTCAGCGGGTCAGGCAGCATCTCTGGAGAACACGGACAGTTGGCGTTTTGGATCGGGACCCTTCTTCTGACTGATTGTGATTTGGTGGGAGTGGCAGGAACGGGGGGAGGGGGGTGGGGTGAAGAAAGCTGGAAGAGAGGTGGGGGCAGGACAAAGCCTGGCAAATAATTGATGGATACAGGTGAGGGGGAGCGGGAGGGGGAGAGGGTGTTTAACAGCCAGGTTAAGCTTAGTTTAGTTTAGAGCTACAGCGTAGAAACATGTCCTTCGGCCCATCGAGTCGGCACCGACCAGCGCTCCCCACACACTAGCTCCATCCTACACACACCAGGGACAGTTCTTACATTTGTGTAAAGCCAATTTAAAATATGTAGACTTTAGAGATTCAGTGCGGAAACAGGCCCTTCGGCCCACCGAGTCCGATCTGACCACCGACCCCACCAGTACACCAGCACTATCCAAAACATTGGGCCCCAATTTACGATTGTTTCACCGAAGCCAATTCACCTACAAACCTGTACATCTTTGGAGTGTGGGAGGAAACCGGAGATCTCAGGGAAAACCCACATAGGTCCCGGAGAGAACATAGAAACTCAATAGACAATAGGTGCAGGAGTAGGCCATTCGGCCCTTCGAGCCAGCACCGCCATTCAATGTGATCATGGCTTGATCATCCCCAATCAGTACCCCGTTCCTGCCTTCTCCCCATATCCCCTGACTCCGCTATTTTTAAGAGCCCTATCTAGCTCTCTCTGAGGTACAGAATTCCACAGACTCACCACTCTCTGTGAGAAAAAGTGTTTCCTCGTCTCCGTTCTAAATGCTTACTCCTTATTCTTAAACTGTGGCCCCCTGGTTCTAGACTCCCCCAACATCGGGAGCATGTTTCCTGCCTCTAGCGTATCTAAGCCCTTAACAATCTTATATGTTTCAATGAGATTCCGTCTCATCCTTCTAAACTCCAGAGTGTCCAGAAATGGGGCGGGGAAGGATGAGACAGTTGTTTGAAGAAGGGTCTCGACCTGAATCGTCGCCCATTTCCTTCTCTCCAGAGATGCTGCCCTCACCCGCTGAGTTTCTCCAGCGTTTTGTGTCTACCTTCCAGTTGTTTGTAGGTTGGTTACCAAAAATAGGTCTATTTTGGAGTCATCACATGTTTTAAAACAGCTCTGCGGGGGGGGGGGGGGGTGGGGGGGGCGACAGGGTGGCGCATTCGTAGAGTTGCTGCCTCACAGCGCCAGAGACCCGGGTTCAAACCTGACTATGTGTGGGGCCTAGTTTATGCAGTTTAGTTCCGTTTATTGTCACGTGTACCGAGGTACAGTGAAAAGCTTTCGTAGCGTGCTATCCAGTCAGCGGAAAGACAATACATGATTACAATCGTGCCATTTACAGTGTATAGATACATGATAACGTGTCTGTGCCGGAGTTTGTACGTTCTCCCTGTGACCGCGCGTGGGTTTACTCCGGGTGCTCCGCTTTCCTCCCACACTCCAAAGACGTACAGGTTTGTAGGTTAATTGGCTTCTGTAAGAATTGCCTCTAGTGTGTAGGATGTGAAACTGGGATAGCATGCGGGAGATCGCTGGTGGGCTGAAGGACCTGTTCCCACGCTGTATTTCTAAAGGTAAAGCACGTGATATGGAAAGATGTCAAACCATATGTGGTACTATTTGATGTTCATTAGAGATAGGAGCAGAATCGGGGGGATTCGGCCCATCAAGTCTACTCCGCCATTCAATCAATAGACAATCGACAATAGGTGCAGGAGTAGGCCATTCGGCCCTTCGAGCCAGCACCGCCATTCAAATGTGATCATGGCTGATCATCCCCAATCAGTACCCTGCCTTCTCTCCATACCTTCTGGCTCCGCTATTTTTAATGTGATCATGGCCGATCTATCTCTCACTCCTAATCCCATTCTCCTGCCTCGCCCCCATAACCCCTGACACCCGTACTGATCAAGAATCTATCTATCTCTGCTGTAAGAATATCTGTTGACTTGGCCTCCACAGCCTTCTGTGGCAATGAGTTCCACAGATTCACCACCACAGATTCTACTATTGAATATTCTATGCACGACAGTTTTAAATGCAATGTCTACGTACAAGAGGGGTAACGCAATGTGTCACTGTGCTGGTAACACAATCATCTGCTCATGCTACGAACCATCACCCCTTGCCTCCAGCCAGTCGCATCCATAGATCTTGAAAGCAATGATACGCCAACACACATAGCAGGCAAGGCCGAGGCCAAGTACTTGATGTGCTGCCATCAGCTCCCTTTTAGCCGCACGGATATATTTTTCACTGCGGGTGGCACAGTGGCGCAGTGGTAGAGTTGCTGCCTCACAGCGCCAGAGACCCGGGTTCCATCCTGACCACTGGTGCTGTCTGTCTGTACGGAGTTTGTACATCCCCCCCGTGACCTGCGTGGGTTTCCTCCGGGTGCTCCGCTTTCCCCCCCACACTCCAAAGACGTACAGGTTTGTAGGTTAATTGGCCTCTGTGTAAATTGTCCCTGGTGTGTGTAGGATGGAAATTCTGAGTTCAGGTGACCGCTGGTCAGCACGGACTCAGTGGGCCGAAGGGCCTGTTTCCACGCTGAATCTCTAAAACTAGTTAAAACCAGTGCTCCGCTTTCCTCCCACACTCCAAAGACGTGCAGGCTTCTAAGATTAAATTGGCATAGTAAAATTGTCCCGAGTGTGTAGGATGGTGTTAGTGTGCGGGGATCGCTTGTCGGCGCGGGCCGAAGGGCATGTTTCCCCGCTGTATCTCTGGTTTACTAAACTAAACTCCCACAGGTTGGTTGGTCAATTGGCTCTGGTAAAGATGGCAAAATTGACCCTGGTCGGTGCGGATTCTGTGGGCTGAAGGGCCTGTTTCTATTGCTGTATCTCTAAACTAAATGAATGAAACTAGTCCCGGATGGAAGCCACTGTAGTCGGGTCTCGACCTGAATGGTCAGCCATTTCTTCTCTCCAGGGATGCTGCCTGTCCCGCTGAGTTACTCCAGCATTTTAACCATATAATATAACCATATAACCATAACAGCACGGAAACAGGCCATCTCGGCCCTTCAAGTCCGTGCCGAACATTTAAAATATATATATTTTTTTAATTAAAAATAAATACTTCCCCCTAGTCCCATCTACCTGCACTCAGACCATAACCCTCCATTCCTTTCCCGTCCATATACCCATCCAATCTATTTTTAAAGGATAACATCGAACCTGCCTCCACCACTTCCACTGGAAGCTCATTCCACAATCCCACAATCACTACCTTGTGCTTACTACTAATATCTGCTATCTCCTTACATATTTGCTCTTCCAATTCTCGCTCTCCATTTGGCGGTCTATAATACACCCCTATAAGTGTTGCTACACCTTTCCCATTTCTCAGTTCCACCCAAATAGCCTCCCTAGACGAGCCCTCTAATCTATCCTGCCAAAGCACTGCTGTAATATCTTCCTTGACAAGCAATGCAACACTTCCACCTCTTGCCCATCCAATTCTATCACCCCTGAAGCAACGAAATCCTGGAATATTTATTTGCCAATCACAGCCCTCCTGCAACCAGGTTTCACTGATCGCCACAACATCATACTTCCAGGGTACACAAAAATGCTGGAGAAACTCAGCGGGTGCAGCAGCATCTATGGAGCGAAGGAAATAGGCAACGTTCATACTTCCAGGTGTCAATCCAGGCTCTAAGCTCATCCACCTTTCTTACAATGCTCCTAGCATTAAAATATACACATTTAAGAAACCCACCACCACTTATTCTCTGTTTATTATCTTTTTCTTCTTTCTCCCCTACATTTTGGGTCCGAGTGCTTCCCTTCTCTGCCTCATGCCTCCCACATTTTCCACTAGCTTTCTCTATTTGAGTCTATTTGAGACCCATTTTGTGTCTTATCGTCTAGCCCCAAGTGGAAATTGTACTCTCCTTAGCCACTGAGCCTGGTCCGCAATAAACTTCGACTTCAATAGTCCTTGTCATAGAACATGGAAGAGTACAGCGCAGGGACAGGGCTTTGGCCCACAGTGTCTGTATCGGACGTGATGTCAAGTTAAACCCGATCTCATCCACAAGTGTCTCATGGTTTTAGTGTAACCAAAGAGAACCCTTTCATTTAGTGACACACAAGAGCATGATGGTATTTTTTAGTTTAGTTTAGAGATACAGCGCAGAAACAGGCCCCTTCGGCCCATCGAGCCTGCACCGACCAGCGATCCCCACACACTAACACTATCCTACACACACTAGGGACAATTTACAATTTTACCAAAGCCAATTAACCTACAAACCAGAATCAGAATCAGACTTTATTCGCCAAGTATGTTTTGCAACATACGAGGAATTTCATTGGCCAGGTCAGTCATACAATTAAAAGCAACAGATCACTCAAAAACCCATTTTAACATGAACATCCACCACAGTGACTCCTACACATTCCTCACTGTGATGGAAGGGGAAATAATGTTCAAGTCCTTCCTTTTGTTCTTCCTCGGTCGGGGGCCTCGAGCTCTCCGTTGACGGGACGATCTTGACTCCCGTAGCCGGCGGCGTTCGGG
>JAXLNO010005967.1:99300-101800 GCA_038087875.1 Malacoraja senta
GAGAGAGAAGAGAGAGAGAGAGAGGGAGAAGAGGGAGAGAGAGAGAGAGAGAGAGGGGAGAGAGAGAGGGAAGAGAGAGAAGAGGGAGAGGAAAGAGAGAAAGAGAGAAGAGAGGAGAGAGGGAGGGAGTGAGAGAGAGAGGAATGAGAGAGAAGGAGAGAGAGAGAAGGAGAGAGAGGGAGTGAGAGAGAGAGGAGAGAGCGAGGGAGAGAGGGAGAGGGAGAGAGGAGAGAGAGAGAAGGGAGGGAGAGAAGGGAGCGGGAGAGAGGGGAGAGGGAAAGAAAGAGAGAAGGATAGAGAGAGAGGGGAGAGAGAGAGAGTTTGTTCACACTGGTAATTGGCATCGCAGGCGTACGAGTAAAGTAGATGCTTGTGGCTTTGGCGCCGTGTTGCATTTGCAATTATTTTTTTTCTTAGCAGTTCTTGCTTCCCTGAGGATGTTCACAGAATTTCACCTAATTTACACAGCTCGCCTATTGCAGTTTTTCTGAAAGGCTTTTAAGAGTAACAGTGTCAAACAGGACGGAAATCAAGCCCGCCACGCTGAATAGTTTTTTTTTACACTTATTGCACGCTGGTCCTATTTTTATCATTAGTCTGAAGATAGATACAAAAAGCTGGAGTAACTCAGCGGGTCAGGCAGCATCTCTGGAGAACATGGATAGGTGACGTTTCAGGTCGGGACCCTTCTTCAGACTGAAAGTAGAGTTGGGAGGAGGGGGGGAATAAACTGGAGGCAAGAAAAGGCCAGAACAAAGCAGGGCCGAGAAGGGTGGAGCCCACAATGGTCCATTGTTGGCTGGGGAAGTGGTGATTATAATAAGGATGCAAAGATGTGGACAGTGGAACTAGTAGGATGACGAGGGTGGGGGGAGGGAGGGGGGGGGAGTTAATGCAGGTAGTTACTTGAAATTAGATAAATCAATATTCATACCACTGGATTGTAAGCCACCCAAGCGAAATATGAGGTGTTGTTCCTCCAATTTGTGCTGGGCCTCACTCTGACAATGGAGGAGGCCCAGGACAGAGAGGTCAATGTGGGAATGGGAGGGGTGGGGGGGGGGGGGGGGGGTGTTCAAGTGTTTATCCATTCGCTTCTAGAATCTATTGATATCACCGCGGTTTCCTCAATTTCAAATCTCGGAAACTTGCGATGGATAAAATAATATTCCGGCCTAGAAATTGGATGTGGAAGCCAGGAGCTGCAGATGCTGGTTTACCAAAAAAAAAAAGGCACAACGTGCTGGAGTAACTCGAAGATAGACACATAATGCCGGAGTAACTCAGCGGGACAGGCAGCATCTCTGGAGAGAAGGAATGGGTGACATTTCGGGTCGAGACCCTTCTTCAGACTACTCAGCACTACAGGCAGCATTGATGATACAAAGTGCTGGAGAAGCTGCCTCATCTGCTGAGTTACTCTAAGAATCTTGTGTAGAAATTGAATTTGGTGTGTTTTTTGGTTGACTAAATGGGTTTGATATTTTGCGGGATATTGCTAAATAGGGCTAATTAGACTGGTTAATTGTATGGGACAGGTTTGGATACGGGCCAAACGCAGGCAGGTGGGACTAGTGTAGATGGGACATATTGGCCGGTGCGGGCAAGTTGGGCCGAAGGGCCTGATTCCACACTGTATCACTCTGTAAATCTAGGGGACATCTTGACTTTAAGAATTGGAAGCTCTCATTTAAGGTAAGAGGGGAAAGATTTAATAGGAACCTGAGGGGTAACATTTTCACACAAAGGTTGGTGGGTGCATGGAACGAGCTGCCGGAGGAGGTAGGTGAGGCAGGGAACTATCCTGTTTATAAAACATTTAGACAGGTACATGGATAGGACAGGTTTAGAGGGATATGGGCCAAATGCAGGCAGGTGGGACTAGTTTAGATGGGACATGTCGGTCGGCATGGGCAGGTTGGGCCGAAGGGCCTGTTTCCGCGCTGTATCAACATGCACTGTGTACATGAAAGGCATTGTCCTTTGTATGAATTGTGAGGAGGCAATTATCTAGGTGTGGGAGGGAGATGGGCAGACGTGTGGACATGCGTCTCTCCTCACCTGTATCCACCTATCGCTTGCTCATTTTTACCCAAGTTCCAGCTCTCTTCTCCCCCCACTAGTGCCGTCCAGGCCAAGGTAAGATCGACACGTGAAAGGTACAAGATGGTGGCAGAAACGTCTTGAGTCTTACGGGCCTGTCCCACTTTGGCGACCTTTTAGGGGACTGCAGGAGACACTGCGGCCGCCACATGGTCGCGGGTGGTTGCCGGGGGGTCGCCTTCATGGTCGCGAGGAGTTCCCGCATTCTGGGAACTGGTCGCGGCCTCATTATGGTCGCCACGAATTTTTCCAACACGTTGAAAAATTAAGGGGCGACCGGAATGAAGCCTCCATGGTAGAGTAGCGAGAATTCTCGTGCCGTAGGTGGGTCGCCAGGAGGTCCTAGTGGGTCGCCAGGAGGTCGAAGCTTCTCGTAGGTTGTAGCCGGTGCTGACCG
>JAXLNO010005967.1:106800-176800 GCA_038087875.1 Malacoraja senta
GTTGGGTTGGGGCCCAGGGAGGGGTTGAGGGTGAAAGGTGAGTGGGGGGGGACGAGGTTGGAGACTTCAACGTTTATACGTTGTGTTGTAAGCTACCCAAGTGGAATATGAGGTGCTGCTCCTCCAGTTTGCGTGTGGCCTCACTCTTGCAATGGAGGAGGCCCGGGACAGAGAGGTCGGAGTGGGAATGGGAAAGGTGAGTTTAAATGGTTGGCAGTCGAGAGAGAGACAGAGATCCAGCCAGCCTTGGCGGACTGAAGGAATCGAATACTTGCCATCCGAAACTATTATAGAAACTGTGCTTGGTAGCCGGGAACAAAGTCCTTCCAAGTCAAGTTGTGAATGGCACTTTGTGTTATGTGATTATATCTGAATGGGGAAAAGTCTCAGTTCAGGAAAAAAAAAAAGGTAGACACAGCTTATTATATATTTTCATCTCATCGTACTGAAAGAAAGAAGTCCCATTGGGGGTTGAAGAATGCTCTCAAATGTAGCTGTGTTTCTGACGAACAAACGCTTGCTGGTATGTATGGCTCTGGCCAAGGTAACACTGTGTCTTTGTCGAAGCTCGCAACGTGGTGTCAGATTTGTGGTCCACAAAAAAAATAAAGAAACTCTCCGATCTTTGTTTGTTTAAACCGGGTTCCAAGAATCAAGAGAGAAGTCTGTGGTATTTTCTTCCACGGGCAAAAAACACAGAGTGGAAACTGTTTTACTAAAATGTTATTCAGCGGTGATTTGGAGAAGGCAGGAGAAAGAGATCCGCCATGATTGAATGGCGGGGTGGACTTGATGGGCCGAATGGCCTAATTCTGCTCCTATCACTGATGTAACTCCGCATAGACAATAGACAATAGACAATAGGTGCAGGAGGAGGCCATTTGGCCCTTCGAGCCAGCACCGCCATTCATTGTGATCATAGCTGATCGTCCCCTATCAATAACCCGTTCCTGCCTTCTCCCCATATCCCTTGACTCCACCAGCCCCTAGAGCTCTATCTAACTCTCTTAAATCCATCCAGTGATTTGGCCTCCACCGCCCTCTGTGGCAGGGAATTCCACAAATTCACAACTCTCTGGGTGAAAACGTTTTTTCTCACCTCAGTCTTAAATGACCTCCCCTTTATTCTAAGACTGTGGCCCCTGGTTCTGGACTCGCCCAACATTGGGAACATTTTTCCTGCATCTAGCTTGTCCAGTCCTTTTATCATTTTCTATGTTTCTATAAGATTCCCCCTCATCCTTCTAAACCCCAGTGAATACAAGCCTAGTCTTTTCAATCTTTCCTCATACGACAGTCCCGCCATCCCAGGGATCAATCTCGTGAACCAACGCTGCACTGCCTCAATCACAAGGATGTCCTTCCTTAAATTATGTAACTCCGCATATGTAACACAGATTTTCTGGGATTTGGGCCCAAGAATAAAGGTGCACAGTAAATACAAAATAGATTTCCATTTGCATTGGACACATCACAACCTCGGGGCATCCTGAAGTATTGGATGAGTGGCACAGAGGCGCAGCGGGTAGAGCCCAGTAGATGGGCCGAATGGCCTAAATCTTCTCCTATCACTTATGAACTTATTCGCAAAATGCTAGGTGGTGATATTGTGCAAAACTGTGCAAACAGTCTGTGTCGGAAGGAAGACTTGTATTCACTAGAGTTTAGAAGGATGAGGGGGAATCTTATAGAAACATATACAATTATAAAAGGACTGGACAAGCTAGATGCAGGAAAAATGTTCCCAATGTTGGGCGAGTCCAGAACCAGGGGCCACAGTCTTAGAATAAAGGGGAGGTCATTTATGACTGAGGTGAGAAAAAACGTTTTCACCCAGAGAGTTGTGAATTTGTGGAATTCCCTGCCACAGAGGGCAGTGGAGGCCAAGTCACTGGATGGATTTAAGAGAGAGTTAGATAGAGCTCTAGGGGCTAGTGGAATCAAGGGATATGGGGAGAAGGCAGGCACGGGTTATTGATTGGGGACGATCAGCCATGATCACAATGAATGGCGGTGCTGGCTCGAAGGGCCGAATGGCCTCCTCCTGCACCTATTGTCTATTGTCTATTGACTATTAACTTCAGTGCAAAACAGTAACCAGATTTATAAAGTACTTCACTGGCTTTGCAGTGCCCCGCAATGTGCTGCAAATGATGGTGAACGCTGCACAGATACAGAGGTCTGTTTAACAGTGTACAGAATGTATTTCTAATGAGGCTAAAGCGCTCAGATTCTTTGCAACTGAACACCTTCTGGTCGAAAGGAAAAATGCAGACCTGTAATAGGCCCGACGTGATGGCCTGATTTTAATGCATTAATTGAGAGCAGTCAATCACGGCACCTCGGCAAAGCAGCCAACACAAGCAAAGGCTTTCACCACCCCAGCCATTCCTTCTACTCCCCGCTCCCGTCCGGCAGAAGGTACAGAAGCTTAAAAGCGCGCGCCACCAGAATCAGGAACAGCTTCTTCCCCTCTGTTGTCAAGCTTCTGAACGGTCCTTCCATAAGCTGGGGTACTGTCCGACTCACCTCAAGTCAAATATTGATAGTTTATTGTCATGTGTTACAGATTGGACAATGAAATTCTTGCTTTGCTTCAGCACAACAGAATATTGTAGGCATAAATACAGATCAGATCAGTGTGTTCATATACCATAGAATATATATATATATGTATATGTATATATATATATATATATATGTATATGTATATATATATATATATATATATATATATATATAAACATAGAAAATAGGTGCAGGGGGAGGCCATTCGGCCCTTCCAGCCAGCACCGACATTCATTGTGATCATGGCTGATCGTCCCCAATCAATAACCCGTGCCTGCCTTCTCCCCATATCCCTTGAC
Organism: Malacoraja senta; assembly: GCA_038087875.1. Lineage (NCBI taxonomy): Eukaryota > Metazoa > Chordata > Chondrichthyes > Rajiformes > Rajidae > Malacoraja > Malacoraja senta. The sequence continues at coordinate 109,668 of JAXLNO010005967.1, forward strand.
TCCACCAGCCCCTAGAGCTCTATCTAACTCTCTCTTAAATCCATCCAGTGATTTGGCCTCCACTGCCCTCCGTGGCAGGGAATTCCATAAATAATACACACATAATACACACACATACACACCCCCCTAACACACAACAATACACAATAAATAAACAGATAAAGTGCAATAGGCTGTTATAGTTCAGAATTTGTTTGAGTTCAGTTTAATAGTCTGATGGCTGTGGGGAAGCGGCTATTCCTGAACCTGGATGTTGCAGATTTCAGGCACCTTTCCCTTCTACCCTGATGGCAGAAGGAGAGATGAGTGTGTGGCCCGGATGGTGTGGGTCCTTGATGATGCTGGCTGCCTTTTTTGAGGCAGCGACTGCGATCGATCCCCTCGATGGTGGGGAGGTCAGAGCCCATGATGGACTGGGCAGTGGTCACAACTTTTTGCAGCCTTTTCCGCTCCTTTTCTACCCCATTGCGGACATTGGACTTTGTCCGTGGAACTGATGCGCTACAATGCTGAGAACCGTGATGGAGTTGGACTTGATTGTATTTATGTATGGTATTAATTGGTTAACTATCGTCGGTTCTTTGGCTTCTGTAAATTGCCTCTAGTGTGTGGGATGGTAGGACTAGTGTATGGGTGATGAATGGACTCGGTGGGGCCAAAGGGTCTGTTTCTATGCTGTATCTCTGAGCTAAACTATCATCTGATCAGTTTGGATAGCGTACAAAGCAACCCTTTTCACTGTACCTCAGTAGACATGACAATAATGAACATAAATCAGCTGGATGTAAATATTGGTCCGTTAACGTGTATAAGACACTTGGACAGGGACGTGGGTAGGAAATGGTCTTTTACGATACGATAGAACTTTATTTATCCCAGGAGGGAAATTGGTCTCTGCCGACAGTTATTCATCATCAAGATTGTTAAGGGCTTGGACACACTAGATGTTGGGGGAGTTCCAGAACCAGGGGCCACACACAGTTTAAGAATAAGGGGTAAGCCATTTAGAATGGAGACGAGGAAACACTTTTTCTCACAGAGAGTGGTGAGTCTGTGGAATTCTCTGCCTCAGAGGGTGGTGGAGGCAGGTTCTCTGGATGCTTTCAAGAGAGAGCTAGATAGGGCTCTTAAAAACAGCGGAGTCATGGGATATGGGGGAGAAGGCAGGAACGGGGTGCTGATTGGGGATGATCAGCCATGATCACATTGAATGGCTGGCTCGAAGGGCCGAATGGCCTACTGCTACACCTGTTGTCTATTGTCATCTTCAACATCGTCATCGTTGAAAACATTAGCGACGCAGTGGTGCTGGTTTCCAACGGGAACGGTGACGGACGCACCACACATCTCTGGGGAAGGGGAAGGGGACAGTCTATCCCATGGCAGAAGGTGGAGGAATTGTACAGTTTGATAGCCACAGGGGGAAAAGGATCTTCTGTTGCTGAAGGTGCTCCTCAGGTTGACCAGTGTGTCACGGAGGGGGCGAGCTGTATTGTCCAGGAAGCTCCGCAGTTTGAGGAGCACCCTCCCCTCCAAGACCAACCTCCCGTGAATCCAAATCCAACTCCGCCCCCAGGACGGGGCCAGCCTTCCTGACGGGTTGTTGATCCTTTTGGCGTCCGCGGCCTTCGCCCTGCTGCCCCGGCACACGGCGGCGAAGAAGATGGCACCGGCTACCACCGATCGGTAGAACATCTGCACCATCCCACTGCAGACGTTAAAAGAACGCAGCCTCCTCAGACCGTACAGACGGCTTTGAGATAGTGATCCTTGGATGAAGCGAATATTATAAAGAGGGAATGTCAACGGTAGAGGCACAGAGTCCCTTATCCAGAGTAGGGTAATCGAGAACCAGAGGATGTGGGTTTAAGGTGAGGGAGGTCACTTGTGGGCGGAGCACCAAGGCAAATTCCTTGTCTGTGTATACTTGGCCAATAAACTTATTCATTCATTCATTCATTCATTCATTTAGTAGGAATGGTTTGTTGGGTGCTTGGCTTGGTAATAAAAATGTAGGATAGTGTTAATGTGTGGGGATCGCTGGTCAGTGCAGACTCGGTGGGCCGAAGGGCCTGTTTCCACGCTGTATCTGCAAAGTAGAATTTGAGAAACAATACGTACAAATCCAGGATCAACAAATTTACCCCCTGGGTGGGTGAAATTTACCCCCTGTTGGGAAACCTTGACATAATAAGGCCTTTAAAGCCCAAAGTCTAGCTGTGTATTGTATTTAGGTGGATTGAATAAAGGGCCTGTCCCACTTGGGCCTCATTTGCGCGACATCATTTACGCGTCACGACGCACGACGCGCGCATGGTGCGTGGTGACGTAGGCAGTGACGCGCGGCGCGCGGCCCCCCAGGGTTTTGGGATGTACAAAATCTCCGCGCGCCATCTGCGTGACGCGCAAATTACGCCCAAGTGGGACAGGCCCTTTAAGTCCCAATCAGGAACCATTCCACTCGAGATGCATTAAAGCAAAGTCATACAGTTGACTAATCTCTGTGTACCACACCACAGCCCCCGAGTATCGCTGGCGTACACAGCCCACTAGAGCCACTTCATCAGCTTTAGCCGCCACAAGCACTTGAGGCAGCCACCTTATCTATAAATGGAATGCCGGTATGTGCCAAAGAAAGATTATGATGTGTATTATATAGATTAGATATTACATAAAAGGACTGTATCTAAATACTGGCTGTACCAGACTCCAGATTAGTAACATTTACCTCACCAGGGTTTGCAAAGAAAATTAAGCCTTCCCTCATTAACTTTCCTACTGCCCTGCAAAGTATGGAAACGGTCTAACATTCATCTTGGCAAGATGATTCATTTACTACGCTTACTATAAGTTAAATTGTAAACAAATAGGTGGGACCACTGAGGACAAGTCTGGAGGTAGACACACAATGCTGGAGAAACTCAGCGGGTGAGGCAGCATCTATGGAGAGAAGGAATAGGCGACGTTCGGGTCGAGACCCTTCTTCAGACTGATGTCGGGGGGGGGGCGGGAAAAAGAAAGGAAGTGGGGGGAGACAGTAGGACTTGTGGGAGAACTGGGAAGGCGCAAATTATTATGCCTCACCGTGCGTCAACGTCCATAACCATTCGAGCGCCTCACCACGTGACCACCCGGGTATAAAGCGCGCGTAGTCTTGGAAATTTTTCACTGGGAAAATCCTTGCCACGGAGATCGGACTAAGTACGAACAACATCACAACTGGCTTCAAAAGGGGGGCAGGGCCCTCAAGAGCACTTGGCGCATGACTGTCGTGCTGCTAGACGATTTTCGCACGAAAGTCACACCACCGGCCTGTCGCGTAAATGACGTGCAAATGACGCCCAAGCGGGACAGGCCCTTTACAGCGCTGGAGACCCGGGTTCAATCCTGACAGTGGATGCTGTCTGTACGGAGTTTTTATAGGCCACGCCGTGACAGTTTGGGTTTCCCCTGGGTGGTCCAGTTTCTTCCCACATTCCAAAGACGTACAGATTTGTACCTTCAATGTCTTTGGAAATGGCAATTGTCCATAGTGTGTGTAGGATAGTGCTAGTGTACGTGGATCGCGGACTCGGTGGGCCGAAGGGCCTGTTTCCATGCTGTATCTCTAAACTAAACTAAACATTGAACCGAATGGCCTACTCCTGCGCCTATTGTCTATTGTCTATTGAAGTAGACACAAAAAGCTGGAGTAACTCAGTGGGACAGGCAGCATCTCTGGAGAGAAGGAATGGGTGACGTTTCGGGTCGAGACCCTTCTTCAGATTGGTTAGGGGATAAGGGAAATGAGAGACTATGGACGGTGAAGTGGAGAGATAAACATTTGAACCATTGGGCCTGAAACCAATAATCAAATTGGAATGAAAATGGAATGTGTTACTCTTTCACCAGGACTACAGAACAGCTTCTCATATTCCGCTTGGGCAGCTTACAGCCCAGTGGTATGAATTTTGATTTCTTTCACTTCAATTCCCTCTCTCTCCAGCTCCTCCCCCACCCAAGTCGCACCAGCTTCTCGTTTTCACCCAACAAACAGCTAATTATGGCCTGTTTCCTTTATCATCATTACTTTTTTTGCAAATCGTTCATTCATTGTTCTTTATCTCTCCACATCATCGTGGGGAGAAGGCAGGAACGGGGTACTGATTGTGGACGATCGGCCATGATCACATTGAATGGCGGTGCTGGCTCGAAGGGCCGAATGGTCTACTCCTGCACCTATTGTCTATTGTCTATTGTTTCCCTTTCACCTGACCAGACTGAGGTAGGGTCTTGACCCGAAACGTCACCAGTTACTTCTCTCCAGAGATGCTGCCTTTGTCCCGCTGAGTTACTCCAGCATTTTATGTTCCTCCCAATTCATAGTCTTGCAAATATTTGTATAACTGCCAGTTCTTGGGCATTGGGGATGACGTTTGTTTCAGCTTTGTGTCTCACCTCGATAGTTTAGTTTAGATTAGTTTAGAGATACAGCGCGGAAACGGGCCCTTCAGCCCACCGAGCCCACGCCAACCAGCAATCACCCCCGCATACTAACCCTATCCAAAAACACTCGGGACAATTTACATTTACACCAAGCCAATTAACCTACAAACCTGCACGTCTTTAGAGTGTGGGAGGAAGCCGGAGATCCGGAGAAAACCCGCGCAGGTCACGGGGAGAAGGTACAAACTCCATACAGACAGCACCCGTAGTCAGGATGGAACCTGGGCCTCTGGCGCTGTGAGGCAGCAACTCCACCGTGCCTCTCAATATATTATGTGCACAGTGTTTGTTTGTGAATGATCCACGACAACATACATGGTGAAACGTTAGTCTTTATTCCATAAGTAATACAGAACATTTAAAACTGCCAGCCATGCATATCCAGCTCGGCGTGACTTCTGAGAGCTGGCTGTCCTTGTTGGTGCAGTACAGCAATACCATGTAATGGGTGGCATGCATATATGTGTAGTGGAGAGTATAAATGGCATGGATTAATAAGGGTTAATGTAACTTCTTAAAACGCAGGAACAAAATTAGGCCATTCGGCCCATCAAGTCTGCTCCACCATTTGATCATTGCTGGTCTAATTTTCCCTCTCAACCCCATTCTCCTGCCTTCTCCCTGTTTCCAGTAATGAGAGAGTCTAGGACCAGAGGCCATTTCCTCAGAATAAAAGGACGTACCTTAAGAAAGGAGATGAGGAGGAATTTCTTTAGTCAGAGGGTGGTGAATCCATGGAATTCATTGCCACAGACATCTGTGGAGGCCACGTCAATGGGTGTTTTAAAGTCGGAGATTGACAGATACTTGATTAGTACGGGTGTCAGGGGTTATGGGGAGAAGGCAGGAGAATGGGGTTGAGAGGGAGAGATAGATCAGCCATGATTGAATGACGGAGTAGACTTGATGGGCCAAATGGCCTAGCTCTGCTCCTCTGACATGAACTTATGACCTGTCACCTTTGATGCCCTTACTATCAATCTCCGCTTTAAAAATACCCAATGACTTGGCTTCCACAGCTAATTGTGGCAATGCATTCCACAGATTCACCACTCTCTGGCTAAAGAGATTCTTTACTTTAGATGTTAGACTTGGTCGGTTTCAATGAGATGCCCTCTCATGTACTTGGCTTGGACAGTGGTGCAGCGGTAGAGTTGCTGCCTTACGGCGCTCACAGCGCCGGGGACCCGTGTTCGTTCCTGTACTGTACAGAGTCTGTACGTTCTCCCCGTGACCTGCGTGGGTTTCCTCCGGGTGCTCAGGTTTCCCTCCGCACTCCAAAGACGCACAGGCTTGTAGGTTAATTTGCTTGGTATAAAAAGGAAAGAAAAGTGTCCCTAGGGGATCGTGTTAATGTTCATGGATCGCTGGTCGGGACGGACTCGGTGGGCCGAATGGCCTGTTTCCGCGCGGTATCTCTAAACTAGGCTCGTGCACGAAGAGTGCAAGTATTTTTCGACACTTCCGTTACTGATAAGCTCGTGGAGTTTTTGCGTTACCCTGATGACATGTTTACCTTCCTTAAGGCAACAAGGAAAGAGACGTGGGGAGAGCAGATCAAGCAGGGAAGGACACCTTTGCTGACATTATTCTGGAGCATCCACAGGCTGGAAAGAATGCAAAAAAGATTTCCGAGGAGGTTTAGTTTCAGTTTAGTTCAGAGATATCGCGGAAACTGGCCCTTCGTCCCATTGAGTCCGCGCCGACCAGCGATCACCCGGGACATAGATAGATACATAGATACATAGATACATAGAAAATAGGTGCAGGAGTAGGCCATTCGGCCCTTCGAGCCTGCACCGCCATTCAATATGATCATGGCTGATCATCCAACTCAGTATCCCGTACCTGCCTTCTCTCCATACCCTCTGATCCCTTTAGCCACAAGGGCCACATCTAACTCCCTCTTAAATATAGCCAATGAACTGGCCTCAACTACCCTCTGTGGCAGAGAGTTCCAGAGATTCACCACTCTCTGTGTGAAAAAGTTTTTCTCATCTCGGTCTTAAAGGATTTCCCCCTTATCCTTAAGCTGTGACCCCTTGTCCTGGACTTCCCCAACATCGGGAACAATCTTCCTGCATCTAGCCTGTCCAACCCCATAAGAATTTTGTACGTTTCTATAAGATCCCCTCTCAATCTCCTAAATTCTAGCGAGTATAAGCCAAGTCTATCCAGTCTTTCTTCATATGAAAGTCCTGACATCCCAGGAATCAGTCTGGTGAACCTTCTCTGCACTCTCTCTATGGCTATAATGTCCTTCCTCAGATTTGGAGACCAAAACTGTACGCAATACTCCAGGTGTGGTCTCACCAAGACCCTGTACAACTGCAGTAGAACCTCCCTGCTCCTATACTCAAATCCTCTTGCTATGAAAGGCCAACATACCATTCGCTTTCTTCACTGCCTGCTGCACCTGCATGCCTACTTTCAATGACTGGTGTACCATGACACCCAGGTCTCGCTGCATCTCCCCATTTCCTAATCGGCCACCATTTAGATAATAGTCTGCCTTCCCGTTTTTGCCACAAAGTGGATAACCTCACATTTATCCACATTATACTGCATCTGCCAAACATTTGCCCACTCACCCAGCCTATCCAAGTCACCTTGCAGTCTCCTAGCATCCTCCTCACAGCTAACACTGCCCCCCAGCTTAGTGTCATCCGCAAACTTGGAGATGTTGCTTTCAATTCCCTCGTCCAGATCATTAATATAAATTGTAAATAGCTGGGGTCCCAGCACTGAGCCTTGCGGTACCCCACTAGTCACTGCCTGCCATTGTGAAAAGGACCCGTTTACTCCTACTCTTTGCTTCCTGTTTGCCAGCCAGTTCTCTATCCACATCAATACTGAACCCCCAAGTACACTGACGCTATCCTACACACACTAGGGATGATTTACACCTCGACCAAGCCAATTAACCTACAAAACCTGCATGTCTTGGAGTGTGGGAAGAAACCGAAGATCCCGGAGAAAACTCACGCAGGTCACGGGGAGAACGCACAAACTCCGTACAGACAGCACCCGTAGTCGGGATCGAACCCGGGTCTCCGTCACTGAAAGCGCATGTTAGGAAGCAACTCTACCGCTGTGCCACCGTGATGCTAGGACTCGAGGGCCTGAGCTCGAGGGAGAGGTTGAGAGGGCTCGGACTCTAGTCCTTGGAACGCAGGAGGCTGAGGGTGATCTTATACAAAATCACGCATGGTTAGGGTAAATGCATGATTACAATCGAACCAGTCACAGTGTACAGATACATGACAAGGGAATAACGTTTAGTGCTAGGTAAAGCCAGTAAAGTCCGATCGAACATACTCCGAGGATCCCCGATGAGGTAGATAGTAGTTCAGGACTGCCCTCTGAGGTGCTCTCTCACACTGCTGGAAGAGTGCAAAAGATCATGAGAGGAACATATTGAGTAATAGCCCTTTCCCACGGTACGAGTTCATTCCCAGAGCTCTCCCGAGTTTAAAAAAATCAAGTTCGTGGTAAGCACGGAGAATGAACATAGCGGGCACGTTCGGAGCTCGGGGACGTCTCTTAGCGGCTCGTAACGCTAACGGCAGGTACTCGGGAAGACTCGCTAACGGCAGGTAAGCACGGGAAGACTCGTGAATATTTTTCAACACGATGAAAAATGTCCACGAGAGCCCCGAGTACCGACGAGTGGCCATTACCGTAAATCTCCGAGTTGGAATCAGGGCAAACTCGGGAGAGCTCTTGGAATGAACCCATACAGTGGGACGGGGGTTTCAGTCTTTTGCGTAAAGCATGAGAGTCAAGAACTAGAGGAGATAGACTTAAGCTGAGAGGGGAAGGATGTTATACAAACCTGAGGGGCAACTTTTTCACTTGGAGGGCAGGTGGGTGTATGGAACGAGCTGCCAGAGGAGGTAGTTGAGGCAGGGACTATAACAGCATTCAAAGGCACTTTGACAGTGGGAACTATAGGCCGGTTAGCCTGACTTCAGCGCTTGGTAAGATTTTAGAGTCCGTTGTAAAGGATGAGGTTATGGAGTACACGGAAGTTCATGATGAAATAGGCCAAAGTCAGCATGGTCTTGTGAAAGGGAGATCTTGCCTGACGAATCTGCTGGAATTCTTTGAAGAAATAAATAGAATGTACCTTCTCCCCGTGACCTGCGTGGGTTTTCTCCGGTGCTCCGGTTTCCTCCCACACTCCAAAGACGTACAGGTTTGTAAGTGGATTGGCTTTGTGTAAGTTGTCACTAGTGTGTAGGATAGTGCCAGTGTACGGGGGGGGGGGGGGGGGGGTCGCTGGTCGGTGTGGACAGAAGGGCCTGTTTCTGCTCTATATTTACAGTTTAGTTTAGTTTAGAGATACAGCGTGGAAACAGGCCCTTTCAGCCCACCGGTTCCGCGCCGACCAGCGACCCCCGCACACTAACACTATCCTAGATACATAGATACATAGAAAATAGGTGCAGGAGTAGGCCATTCGGCCCTTCGAGCCTGCACCGCCATTCAATATGATCATGGCTGATCATCCAACTAGGGACAATTTTTACATTCACCAAGCCAATTAACCTACAAACCTGTACGTCTTTGGAGCGTGGGAAGAAACCGAAGATGTCAGAGAAAACACACGCAGGACAATAGACAATAGGTGCAGGAGTAGACCATTTGGCCCTTCGAGCCAGTACCGCCATTCAATGTGATCATGGCTGATCATCCCCAATCAGTACCCCGTTCCTGCCTTCTCCCCATATCCCCTGACTCCGCTATCTCTAAGAGCCCTATCATGGGGAAGAACGTACAAACTCCGTACAGACGGCTCCCGTAGTCGGGATGGAACCCGGGTCTCCGGCGCTGCATTCGTTGCGAGGCAGCAACTCTACCCGCTGTGCCACCGTGACCTCCAATATCTCTAAACTAAACTAGTGTGTAGTTCAACTTGTGTCACAGTAATTCATCATATGTGTTGTAAAATGATTGGGGATGATCAGCCATGATCATGTTGAATGGCGGTGCAGGCTCGAAGGGCTGAATGGCCTACTCCTGCACCTATTGTCTATGTTTCTATGTTTCTATGTGCGTGTGTCACTTTGACATTGGCCATGAGGGTTAGCTGCAGAAATAAATACAAGTTGTGGTTTTGTTTTAAGATGCTGTAGAGGCAAACCCAGCGGGAGAGAAGTGACAGGGAAAGGGCAAGTAAGAACAGCTGTGAACCAGAGGCAAGCGCTGACGTTCAATGCACAAGGGGGCAGTTATACAGCGGAGATGGTCACCTGAAAACAAACTGATGTGGGGTTTGGTGCGAGCTTGGAATGCTGATTCAGACCTGCTTTTCCCTGACTTGTGCTGATGCCATTTGATAAGTTCATAAGGAACAGGAGTAGATTTAAGCCATTCGGCCCATCTACTCCGCCATCCGATCTATCTCTCCCTCTCAATCCCGTTCTCCTGCCTCCTCCCCATCACCCCCGACACCCGCACTAATCAAGAATCTATCCATCGCCGCCTTAAAAATATCCATCGACTTGGCCTCCACAGCCGTCTGTGGCAACGAATTCCGCAGATTCACCACCCTCTGACTGAAGAAATTTAGAAACATAGAAAAAATAGGTGCAGGGGTAGGCCATTCGGCCCTTCGAGGCCAGCACCGCCATTCAATATGATCATGGTTGATCATCTAAAATCAGTGCCCTGTTCCTGCTTTTTCCCCAAATCCCTTGATTCCTTGAATCTAAATCCAATTTTTGAAAACATCCAGTGATTTGGCCTCCACTGCCTTCTGTGGCAGAGAATCCCACAGATTCACAACTCTCTGTGTGAAGACATTTTTCCACATCTCCGTCCTAAGTGGCCTTCCCCATATTCTTAAACTGTGCCCCCTGGTTCTGGACTTCCCCCAACATCGGGAACATGTTTCCTGCCTCCAGCGTGTCCAATCCTTTAGGATTTTTTTCATTTCCATAAGATACCCTCTCATCCTTCTAAATTCCAATGAATGCAAGCCCAGTCATACCATTATTTCATCATGTGACAGTCCCGCCATCCCGGGAATTAACCTCGTGAACCTACTCTGCACTCCCTTAAGAGCGATAATGCCCTCGCTTAATAGCGGTGCGGTCTAACCAGGGCCCTGTTGCTCCTAAACTCACTTCCTCTTGCAATGAAGACCAACATGCCATTAGCTTTTTCACTGCCTGCTGTACCTGCATGCTTACATTCAGTGACTGATGTACAAGGACATTCAGGACTAGTTGCACCTCCCCTTTTCCTAATCTGACAACATTAAATCTGAAGGGTCTCAACCCGAAACATCACCCATTCCTTCTCTCCAGAGATGCTGCCTGTCCCGCTGAGTTACTCCAGCATTTAGTGACTACCACTCAGATAATAATCTGCCTTCCAGTTTTTGCCACCAAGTGGATAACCTCACATTTATCCGCATTATACAGCATCTGCCATGCATCTGCCCCACACCCAACCCATTCAAGTCACCCTGCAGCCTCATAGCATCTTCCTTCCACGAGGAACTGAAGGAAATCCACATTAGGCAGGAAATGGTGTTGGGTAGACTGATGGGACTGAAGGCTGATAAATCCCCAGGCCTGATGGTCTGCATCGCAGGGTACTTAAGGAAGTGGCTCTAGAAATCGTGGATGCATTGGTGATAATTTTCCAATGTTCGAGAGACTCAGGATCAGGTCCTGTGGATTGGAGGATAGCTAATGTTATCCCACTTTTTAAGAAAGGCGGGAGAGAGAAAACGGGAAATTAAGATTCAAGATTCAAGAGATTCAAGTGAGTTTATTGTCATGTGTCCCTGATAGGACAATGAAATTCTTGCTTTGCTTCAGCACAACAGAACATAGTAGGCATTGACTACTGAACAGATCAGTGTGTCCATATACCATTATATAAATATATACACACATGAATAAATAAACTGATAAAGTGCAAATAAACAGATAATGGTCTATTAATGTTCAGAGTTTTGTTTGAGTTGAGTTTAATAGCCTGATGGCTGTGGGGAAGTAGCTATTCCTGAACCTGGTCGTTGCAGTCTTCAGGCTCCTGTACCTTCTACCTGAAGGTAGCGGGGAGATGAGTGTGTGGCCAGGATGGTGTGGGTCCTTGATGATACTGCCAGCCTTTTCGAGGCAGCGACTGTGATAGATCCCCTCGATGGAAGGGAGGTCAGAGCCGATGATGGACTGGGCAGTGTTTACTACTTTTTGTAGTCTTTTCCTCTCTAGGGCGCTCAAGTTGCCGAACCAAGCCACGATGCAACCGGTCAGCATGCTCTCTACTGTGCACCTGTAGAAGTTAGAGAGAGTCCTCCTTGACAAACCGACTCTCCATAATCTTCTCAGGAAGTAGAGGCGCTGATGTGCTTTCTTCATAGTAGCATCAGTGTTCTCGACCAGGAAAGATCTTCAGAGATATGCATGCCCAGGAATTTGAAGCTCTTGACCCTTTCAACCATCGACCCGTTGATATAAACGGGACTGTGGGTCCCCATCCTACCCCTTCCAAAGTCCACAATCAGTTCCTTGGTTTTGCTGGTGTTGAGGGCCAGGTTATTGTGCTGGCACCATATGGACAGTCGCTCGATCTCTCTTCTGTATTCGGATTCATCCCCATCAGTGATACGTTCCACAACAGTGGTGTCGTCAGCGAACTTGATGATGGAGTTCGCACTATGTCCGGCTACGCAGTCATGAGTATAGAGTGAGTACAGCAGGGGACTGAGCACGCAGCCTTGAGGTGCTGCCGTGCTGATTGTTATTGAGTCTGACACATTTCCACCAATACGAACAGACTGTGGTCTGAGAGTGAGGAAGTCGAGGATCCAATTGCAGAGGGATGCGCAGAGACCCAGTTCTGCGAGTTTGGTAACCAGCTTGGAGGGGATGATTGTGTTAAATGCCGAGCTGTAATCGATGAATAACAGCCTGGCATATGAGTTTTTGTTGTCCAAGTGGTGCAGAGCGGAGTGGAGGGCCAGCGAGATCGCATCCACCGTTGATCTGTTGTGGCGGTAAGCGAACTGCAGTGGGTCCAGGTTTTTGTCGAGGTAGGAGTTGATCTGCGTCATGATCAACCTCTCAAAGCGCTTCATCACCACAGGCGTTAGTGCCACAGGTCGATAGTCATTGAGGCATGTCACCTTGCTCTTCTTGGGCACTGGTATAATTGATGCCCTTTTAAAGCAGGTGGGAACCTCAGACCTCGCAAGTGAGAGGTTGAAAATGTCCGTAAAAACTCCAGCCAGTTGGTCCGCACAGGTTTTTAGAACACGACCGGGTATACCATCAGATCCAGGCGCTTTTTGAGAGTTTACCCCGCAGGAAACATGTTCCCGATGTTGGGGGAGTCCAGAACCAGGGGCCACAGTTTAAGAATAAGGGGTAAGCCATTTAGAACGGAGACGAGGAAACACTTTTTCTCACAGAGAGTGGTGAGTCTGTGGAATTCTCTGCCTCAGAGGGCGGTGGAGGCAGGTTCTCTGGATGCTTTCAAGAGAGAGCTAGATAGGGCCCTTGAAAATAGCGGAGTCAGGGGATATGGGGAGAAGGCAGGAACGGGGTACTGATTGGGGATGATCAGCCATGATCACATTGAACCGAAGGGCCGAATGGCCTACTCCTGCACCTATTGTCTACATTGTTGGTGCTCTTGTTAAATGCACAGCACCCGTAGTCGGGATCGAACACTGGTCTCTTGCGCTGTGAGACAGCAACTCTACCGCTGCACCACGGTGCCACCCATGCCGACCTGCTTGTTACTCCAGCACTTTGTATCTTTTTTTTTTGGTTAAACCAGCATCTGCGGTTACTTGTTTCTACATTGCAAAGCGACCTTCTTCGTTTGAACTTCTTGTTGTGGAGAAGGATTTTGAGCATACTCCTCCATTTTGTGGGTTGGTTGGCACTGTGGTGCAGCGGTCGAGTTGTTGCCTCTCAGCGCCAGAGACCCGGGTTCCATCCCAACTGCGGGGGCTGTCTGTACAATCATGTATTGTCTTTCCGCTGACTGGGTAGCACGCAACAAAACGTCTGTACGGAGCTTGTACGTTCCCCCCGTGACCTGCGTGGGTTTACTCCGTGATCTTCGGTTTCCTCCCGCACTCCAAAGACGTACAGGCTTGCAGGTTAATTGGCTTGGTTTCAATGTGAAATTATCCCTAGTGCGTGTAGGATAGTGTCAGTGTTCGGGGGTCGCTGGTCGGTACGGACTCGGTGGGCTGAATGGCCTGTTTCCAGCTGTACCTCTATAAACTGAACGAAACTAATCAGGTTTAATTTTGCAAAGAAGGTTCAGTTTGTGTTAGATTTCAGTGCTGGAGAAACTCAGCGGGTGCGGCAGCATCTATGGAGCGAAGGAAATAGGCAACGTTTCGGCCGAAACCCTTCTTCAGACTGATGTAGGGTGGGGGGGGGGGGGGGGCGGGAAGAAGAAAGGAGAAAGGAAGAGGAGGAGCCAGAGGGCTGAGGGAGAGCTGAGAAGGGGAGGAGACAGCAAGGGCTACTGGAAATTGGGTGTCAATGTTTATGCCGCTAGGGTGCAGACTGCCCAAGCGGAATATGAGGTGCTGTTCCTCCAATTTCCAGCGGTGGTCCTCACTCTGGCCATGGAGGAGGCCCAGGACAAGAAAGGTGGGATTCGGAATGGGAGGGGGAGTTGAAGTGCTGAGCCACCAGGAGGTCAGGTTGGTTAATGCGGAAGTGTTCGGCGAAACAATCGCCAAGCCTACGCTTGGTCTCACCGATGTAGATCAGCTGACATCTAGAGCAGCGGATGCAATAGATGAGGTTGGAGGAGGTGCAGGATTTCTGCTGGGCCCTTGTGTAGAAGGAAGTCAAACTCCAACTAACTGCAATCCAGTTAAGGTTCATTGTAATTAACTGTGCATTTCGATTTTCCATTACTAGTTTTCTGGTTGATTTATTCCCAACGTCACTCTTGCGCTGGTCCTAGGTTACTCTGTCGTGCGGTGCCCTATCATAAAGTCAGAGAGTGATACAGTGTGGAAACAGGCCCTTTGGCCCAACTTGCCTACACCGGCCAACATGTCCCATTGACACTGGTCCCACCTGCCTGTGTTTGGTCCATATCCCTCTAAACCAGTCCTATCCATGTACCTGTCTAATTGTTTCTAAAATGATTCATGTACCTGTCTAAATACCCACCAAGTCCACGTTGACCAGTGATCACTAATTCGATCCTACTCAGGACAAATTTAAAGAGGGCCAATTAATCTTCCAACCTTGCACCTCTTTGGCATGTGACGTTTGCAGAAGCCAATTAACCTACAATCCTGCACATATTTGCAATGTGGGAGAAAACCGGAGTACCCGAGAAAGCCCACGAGGTCACAGGTCTTCTCTGCCTCAGAGGGCGGTGGAGGCAGGTTCTCTGGATGCTTTCAAGAGAGAGCTAGATAGGGCTCTTAAAGATAGCGGAGTCAGGGGATATGGGGAGAAGGCAGGAACGGGGTACTGATTGGGATGATCAGCCATGATCACATTGTAAGTAAATAAGTAAGTTTATTGGCCAAGTATTCACATACAAGGAATTTGCCTTGGTGCTCCGCCCACAAGTAACAACATGACATAGTGACAGTACATAGTGACAGTTATGAATGACTCAGAAAACACTAAAGATTAATAATAATAAACATTGACTTGACTAAACATTAATATTAATAAGACATTGAATAGCAGTGCTGGCTCATAAAACCATATAACCATATAACAATTACAGCACGGAAACAGGTCATCTCGGCCCTTCTAGTCCGTGCCGAACACTTACTCTCACCTAGTCCCATCTACCTGCACTCAGACCATAACCCTCCATTCCTTTCCCGTCCATATACCTATCCAATTTATTTTTAAATGATAAAATCGAACCTGCCTCCACCACTTCCACTGGAAGCTCATTCCACACAGGTACCATTCTCTGAGTAAAGAAGTTCCCCCTCATGTTACCCCTAAACTTCTGTCCCTTAATTCTCAAATCATGTCCCCTTGTTTGAATCTTCCCTACTCTCAATGGAAAAAGCTTATCCACGTCAACTCTGTCTAACCCGCTCATAATTTTAGAGACCTCTATCAAGTCCCCCCTTAACCTTCTGCGCTCCAAAGAATAAAGACCTAACTTGTTCAACCTTTCTCTGTAACTTAGGTGGTGAAACCCAGGCTCGAAGGGCTGAATGTTCTACTCCTGCACCTATTGTCTATTGTTTATTGTGATCCTGGTGAGCAGGATGTGAGTGGGTGCGAAGGGGTGATCGATCGCGGGTCGGCGTGGACTCGGTGGGCCAAAGGGCCGGTTTCAAATCTGAGGAAAGACATTCTTGCCATAGAGGGAGTACAGAGAAGGTTCACCAGACTGATTCCTGGGATGGCAGGACTTTCATATGAAGAAAGACTGGATAGACTCGGCTTGTACTCGCTAGAATTTAGAAGATTGAGGGGGGATCTTATAGAAACGTACAAATTTCTTAAGGGGTTGGACAGGCTAGATGCAGGAAGATTGTTCCCCGGATGTTGGGGAAGTCCAGAACAAGGGGTCACAGTTTAAGGATAAGGGGGAAATCCTTTAGGACCGAGATGAGAAAAAAAAAATTCACACAGAGAGTGGTGAATCTGTGGAATTCTCTGCCACAGAAGGTAGTTGAGGCCAGTTCATTGGCTACATTTAAGAGGGAGTTAGATGTGGCCCTTGTGGCTAAAGGGATCAGGGGGTATGGAGAGAAGGCAGGTACAGGATACTGAGTTGGATGATCAGCCATGATCATATTGAATGGCGGTGCAGGCTCGAAGGGCCGAATGGCCTCCTCCTGCACCTATTGTCTGTGTTTCTATGTTTCTATGTTTCCACCCCTAAACTGGAACGAATTAAAATTCTTCATCCGGGGGACACTGCGCGCTGCATTCCCAGAGCTGACCTCCTTGCTGTTTGCAACTATTTTCTGCTTCCCATCTGTGAGACGGCAAGTTGCTGTGAACTCATTACTTCCAATTAGGCTGGGATACTGGTTGCAGGCTGGCATGCAGGCTGATGTGAGGGGGATTGTTCCTGGGTAACGGCGCTGGTAACTGCAAGTATGGAGCACATGTTCACGGCTGGATGGTCCTTTACATCATCTCCAGCCCTGTGGAATGTCTTTTTCCCATGTCACCCCGTGACTCCAGATGCCTTCATTATCCTCCTGAACTGAATAGCAATTCATTCGCAGTCAACGGCTGCAACGTGAACCCGTGTTAACCAACATAATAGGGTGGCTCAGCGGTAGAGTTGCTGCCTCACAGCGCCAGACGACACCGGTTCAATACTGACTACGGGTGCTTGTCTGTAGACAATAGACAATGGACAATAGGCGCAGGAGTAGGCCATTCGGCCCCTCGAGCCAGCGCCGCCATTCATTGTGATCATGGCTGATCATCCCCAATCAGTACCCCGTTCCTGCCTTCTCCCCATTTCCCCCGACTCCGCTATCTTCAAGAGTTCTCTCTCATGAAAGCATCCAGAGGACCGGCCTCCACCGCCCTCTGAGGCAGAGAATTCCACAGACTCACCCCTCTCTGTGTGAAAAAGAGGCTTGTACGTTTTCCCTGTGACCGCGCGGGCTTTCCCCGGGCCCTTCAGTCCATCGTGTCTGCGCCGACCAGCGATCCCCGTACACTAACGCTATCAACACACATAAGGGGTCAATTCACAATTTTTACCAAAGCCAATTAACCTCCAAATCTGCACATCGTTGTAGTGTGGGAGGAAACCGGAACGCTCGGAGAAAACCCACACGCAGGTCACGGGGGAGAATGTACAAACTCCGTACAGACAGCACCCGTAGTCAGGATCGAACCCGGGACCCTGGCGCTGTCAGGCAGCAACTCTACCGCTGCGCCACCGTGCAGTTTTAAAGTGTTGTTTTAAAACATGTGATGACTCTAAAAGGGACCTGATTTTTGGTAACTATCAGACAGTAATTCAGGATTGCTGCACCTCCATCCCGTCCCCTCCCCCCCTCATCCCTGTGCCCCACCTGAATTTGCACCCCTTTCACCCATTTCCCCCCCCCCTCCCCTATAGAGTGATACAGTGTGGAACATGCCCACGCCGGCCAGCATATCCCATCTATATACCAGTCCCACCTGCCTGCATTTGGCCCATATCCCTCCAAACCTGTCCGATCCATGTACCTGTCTAAATGATTCTTAAACATTGCTTCTCAATTAGATCTTTTATCTCAACCACAGTTTAAGAATAAGGAGTAAGCCATTTAGAACGGAGATGAGAAAACACTTTTTCACACAGAGAGTGGTGAGTCTGTGAATTCTCTGCCCCAAAGGGTGGTGGAGGCCGGTTCTCTGGATACTTTCAAGAGAGAGCTAGATAGGACTCTTAAAAATAGCGGAGTCAGGGGATATGGGGAGAAGGCAGGAACGGGGTACTGATTGGGGATGATCAGCCATGATCACATTGAATGGCGGTGCTGGCTCGAGGGGCCGAATGGCCTAGTCCTGCACCTATTGTCTATTGTCTATTGTCTATTGTCTACCAGCTCTCTGGCCCCGTCCTATTTAAATTGCATATTGTAAATACCTCATCCACGATTAAACTTCTTCCAATTTTATTTTACTTTGTAACTAGCCTTTGTATTGATTCTGTGGTTCTTGCTCAGCACACTGTCAGCCCATTATTTGTGACTGTCCAACGAAAGATGCCAATTGAAATGGGCCACACAGCGCAACCAGTACAAATGAGTCATTGTATTTTCCCCTTGCGAGTGACAAAAATAAAGTGTAAGAAAGAACTGCAGATGCTGGCAAAATCAAAGGTAGACACAAAATGCTGGAGTAACTCAGCGGGTCAGGCAGCATCTATGGAGAGAAGGAATGGGCGACGTTTCAAGTCGAGACCCTTCTTCAGAGTGATCTTCATGTCCGACGAAGGGTCTCGACCCCAAACGTCGCCCACTCTTCCCTCCATTCCGCTTGGGCAGTCTACATCCTGGGGGCATGAACATTGAATTCTCCCAATTTTGCTAGTCCTTGCTGTCCCCTCCCCTTCATCAGCCCTCTGGTTGTCTCCTCCCCTCCCCCAGCCCTCGGGCTCCACCTCCACCTTTTTTCCTTTTTTCCTTTCTTCTCCCCACCCCCTATCAGTCTGAAGAAGGGTTTCGGCCCGAAACATTGCCTATTTCCTTCGCTCCATAGATGCTGCTGCACACGCTGAGTTTCTCCAGCATTTTTGTGTACCTTCCCTCCATAGATGCTGCCTCACCCGCTGAGTTACTCCAGCATTTTAAGGCACAAGTACGTTTGTTTGAGAATCAAGAGTGTCAAGCATCAAGTGCGTGTGGTTCTGGTCGGCCCATTACAGGGATGATGTGGAGGCTGCTGGAGAGGCTGCAGGAGAGCCCGCTGCCTGAATTAGAGGCTTTTAGAAGGGTCTCGACAAGCACTGAGCTACTCCAGCTGTTTGAGTCAATCTGAGAGGGTTTTTTAAAGTTGTGTTTAGATTATTGTCACGTGTTCCGAGGTACAGAGGAAAGGTTTTGTTGCGTGCTATAAGCCCTGTCCCACGGTACGAGTTCATTCCAAGAGCTCTCCCGAGTTTATAAAAAATCAAACTCGTGGTAAGCACGGAGAATGAACGCAGCGGGTACGTCGGAGCTCGGGGACGTCTCTTAGCGGCTCGTAACGCTAACGGCAGGTACTCGGGAAGACTCGCTAACAGGCAGGTAAGCACGGGGAGTCTCGTGAAGATTTTTCAACATGTTGAAAAATGTCCACGAGAGCCCCGAGTACCGACGAGTGGCCATTACCGTAAATCTCCGAGTTCGAATCAGGGCAAACTCGGGAGAGCTCTTGGAATGAACTCGTACCGTGGGACAGGGGTTATAACCATTCATTGAAAAGACAATACGCGCATGAGATACAGAGAAAGGGATACAGCGCGGTGGCGCAGCGGTAGAGTTGCTGCCTTACAGCGAATGCAGCGCTGGAGATCCGGGTTCGATCCTGACTACAGGGCGCTGTCTGTACGGAGTTTGTACCTTCTCCCCGTGACCTGCGTGGGTTTTCTCCGAGATCTTCGGTTTCCTCCCACACTCCAAAGACGTACAGGTTTGTAGGTTAATTGGCTTGGTGTAAATGTTTTAAAAAATTGTCCCTAGTGGGTGTAGGATAGTGTTAGTGTGCGGGGATCGCTGGTCAGCGTGGACCCGGTGGGCCTGTTTCTGCGCTGTATCTCTAAAACTAAACTAAACTAAACTAGAGGGGATAGATATGAGGGACAAAGTCTAATGGAGATGTGCTGGGCAGGTTTTCTTACACAGAGAGTGATGGAGGATGGATGATGGTGGAACACATTGCTAGGGGTGGTAATGGAGGCAGATATGATAGTGGTATTCAAGAGGCGTTTGGATCGGCACATGGAAGTGCAGGGAATAGAGGGATATGGATCACGTACAGGCAGATGAGAACAGTTTAACTTGGCATCATGTTCAACACTAACTGTCATATGCTGAGAGAATGGAGCGGCTGGGCTTGTACACTGGAGTTTAGAAGGATGAGAGGGGATCTCATTGAAGCATGTAAGATTATTAAGGGTTTGGACACGCTAGAGGCAGGAAACATGTTCCCGATGTTGGGGGGAGTCTAGAACCAGGGGCCACACACAGTTTAAGAATAAGGGGTAAGCCATTTAGAACGGAGACGAGGAAACACTTTTTCATACAGAGAGTTGTGAGTCTGTGGAATTCTGTGCCTCAGAGGGCGGTGGAGGCCGGTTCTCTGGATGCTTTCAAGAGAGAGCTAGATAGGGCTCTTGAAGATAGCGCAGTCAGGGGAGAAGGCAGGAACGGGGTACTGATTGGGGATGATCAGCCATGATCACATTGAATGGTCCGAATGGCCTCCTCATACACCTATTGTCTATTGTCAAACATTATGGGTCGAAGGCCTGTTCGTGTGCTGTACCGTTCTATGTTCTATGTTCTAACACAAGATAGAAGTGCAGAGACATGTACAGTAATGTTAATGATCGCAGTCTGTACAACCTGGACAGAGTCTTGTGTCAAATGTGTCGTATACTTTCTTTTTCTTATACTTGTCGAGGGTGATAACCTTCCTGTTATTAATTATCTCCATTTTCTGCTGAATGTCACGAAGGCAATTCATTTGCATGAAGTAGTTATGTACACAACGAACGCAGTTATTAAAGAAAAACGTTGCACAGATTCCACCGGGCGGCACGGTGGCGCAGCGGTAGAGTCGCTGCCTTACAGCGCCAGAGACCCGGCCCGGGTTCCATCCCGACTACTGGTGCTGTTAACGGAGTTTGTGACCTGCGTGGGTTTTCTCCGAGATCTTCGGTTTCCTCCCGCACTCCAAAGCTGAAGAGTCATTGTAGGCTTGTAGCATTGATTGGCTTGGTATAAATGTATATTGTCCCTAGTGTGTGCAAGGTAGTGTTAATGTGCGGGGATCGCTGGTCAGGGCAGACTCAGTGGGCCGAAGGGCCCTTTTTCTGCGCTGTATCTCTAAACTAAACTAAAACTAAAATTATAATTTCTTATAACATATATATATATACATACATATATATATATACACATACTGTACATATATATATACACATACATATATATATACACATACATATATATATACACATACCTATATATATACACATACATATATATATATACACATACCTATATATATATACACATACATATATATATATACCTACTGTACATATATATATACACATACCTATATATATATACACATACATATATATATACATACAGATATATATATATACACATACCTATATATATACACATACATATATATATATACACATACATATATATATACACATACATATATATATATATATACACATACATATATATATACACACACATATATATATATACATACATATATATATACACATACATATATATATACACATACATATATATATATATATACATACATATATATATACACATACATATATATACATACATATATATATATACACATACATATATATATACACATACATATATATACACATACATATATATATACACGTACCTATATATATATACACATACATATATATATATACACATGCATATATATATATACATACACATATATATACACATACATATATATATATACACATATCAAATTCTTAGAGGAATGGACAGGGTAGATGCAGGAAACATGTTCCTGATGTTGGGGGAGTCCAGAACCAAGGGTCACAGTTTAAGAATAAGGGGTAGGCCATTTGGGACTGAGATGAGGAAAAACCTTTTCACCCAGAGAGTTGTGAATCTGTGGAATTCTCTGCCACAGAAGGCAGTGGAGGCCAATTCACAGGATGTTTTCAAGAGAGGGTTCGATTTAGCTCTTAGGGCTAAATGAATCAAGGGATATGGGGAGAAAGCAGGAACGGGGTACTGATTTTCGATGATCAGCCATGATCATATTGAATGGCGGTGCTGGCTCGAAGGGCCGAATGGGCCTATTTTTTATGTTTTTATGTTTCTATTATTCTTTTCGTTACGTTAGTGTTCAAATCTCTTCAGCAGCTTTTGAAAATGTTTCTGTAGGTAATGAGCAAAACACGAACTGCAGGAGGAACTCAGCGGGTCCAGCAGCATCTGTGGAGGGAAATGGATAGGCAAGTTGTCGAGTCACTCCCCGCCTTAGATTCTGTAGGTAATGTGTAGGAAGGAACTACAGATGCTGGTTTACACCAAATTAAGGCACAAAATGCTGGAGTAACTCTGCAAGTTTGGCAGCATCTCTGGAGAGAAGGAATAGATGACGTTTTGGGTCGGACTTTAACTGGGCCATTAAGTTAAAATGGCCCAAACTTAATAGGCCAGTTTGGGCTCCACCCTTCCTGAGGTAATCTGTTCTGGCCTTTCTCACCTCCTCTTTATTTCCCCTTCCCAGCCCCCGCCTCTACTTTCAGTCTGAAGAAGGGTTCCGACCCCTCTTTTCAGGGACAATCGTTTAAGAAACATTGAAACGCTTACGTGGACAGGACAGGTTTAGAGTGATATGATCCAAGAGCAGGCAGGTGGGACTAGTGTAGATGGGACACGTTGGTCGGTATGGGCTTGTTGGGCCGAAGGGCCTGTTTCCACGCTGTGTGGCTCGATGACAATTCTGCTCCTATCACTTGTGAACTTATGAAGTGGGAGGAAACCGGAGCAACCGGAGGAAACCCACGCGGTCACCGGGAGAATGTGCGAACTTCTCGCAGTGAGCATCCGAGGTCAGGATGAAACCCGGGCCTCTGGCGCTGTGAGGCAGCGTGCGACTCTCAGTTTACATCAAGGAGGAAATTGGGTACATACTTAACAAAGGACATAGCAAGGAGAGCTGTTGAAGAATGAGCTGCAGATGCTGGGAAAATTGAAGGTAGACAAAAATGCTGGAGAAACTCAGCGGGT
The DNA here is from genome assembly GCA_038087875.1 of Malacoraja senta. Taxonomy (NCBI): domain Eukaryota; kingdom Metazoa; phylum Chordata; class Chondrichthyes; order Rajiformes; family Rajidae; genus Malacoraja; species Malacoraja senta. Next base: position 132,631 of record JAXLNO010005967.1, read on the forward strand.
GAGGAAGCATCTATGGAGAGAAGGAATAGGCGACGTTTCGGGTCGAGACCCTTCAAGGGCGGTGGAGGCCGGTTCTCCGGATACTTTCAAGAGAGAGCTAGATAGGGCTCTTAAAGATAGCGGAGTCAGGGGATATGGGGAGAAGGCAGGAACGGGGTACTGATTGTGGATAGACAAAAATGCTGGAGAAACTCAGCGGGTGAGGCAGCATCTGTGGAGCGAAGGAAATAGGCAACGTTTCGGGTCGAAACCCTTCTTGTGGATGATCAGCCATGATCACATTGAATGGCGGTGCTGGCTCGAGGGGCCGAATGGCCGACTCCTGCACCTATTGTCTATTGTCTATTGTCACTGACCATTATTCCATTATCATGTGTCTGTACACTGTAAATGGTTCGATAGTTTTTCCGCTGACAGGTTAGCGCGCAACAAAAATCTTTCACTGTACCATGCTACACGTGACACTAAACTAACCTGAACTGTTGGTATGATTTGGCATCTTTAACGCTGTAAAACGAGATACGGAAGTTCATCTGCATTCCCCGTCAATCCTCTTGACTGTAATTGCAATAATTTAGGTTTTGCCTTTTTGATGGAGGCTCCAGTAATCTTCTAGTTGGGTAATTATGTGGTTCAGTCATTCGGAAATGACGTTTTTAAACATTGCATTGAGGATGACTAAGGTGCCCAATTGTGCTTTTGCTATTTTAAAGATCTGGGAAAATCTCTTTTTCTGCTCAGCTTCCTCGATAATAAAAGGCAAAAACTCCTCAAATCGTCATTCATCAGGAGAAAGGTCCTAGAAGCTCAAGTGATGGGAGCAGAAATGGGCCATTTGGCCCATCAAGTCTACTCTGCCATTCAATCATGGGTGATCAATAAGGATAAGGGGGAAGTCTTTTAGGACCGAGATGAGAAAAACAATTTTCACACAGAGAGTGGTGAATCTGTGAAATTCTCTGCCACAGAAGGTAGTTGAGGCCAGTTCATTGGCTATATTTAAGAGGGAATTAGATGTGGCCCTTGTGGCTAAAGGGATCAGGGGGTATGGAGAGAAGGCAGGTACAGGATACTGAGTTGGATGATCAGCCATGATCATATTGAATGGCGGTGCAGGCTCGAAGGGCTGAATGGCCTACTCCTGCCCCTATTTTCTATGTTTCTATGTTTCTATCAGCCACTCCCTCTCAGCCCCATTCTCCTGCCCACTCCCCATAACCCCCTTACCCCAGCTAAACCAGGTATGGTGGTATTAAACTTTAGACTTCAGTGATACAGCAATCACTAACCAGCTATCACCCTGTACACTAGCACTATCCTACACACATCCTACACGGGCCATTTAACTTACAAACCTGCATGTCTTTGGAGTGTGGTAGGAAACCGGAGCACCCGGAGAAAACCCACGCAGGTCACGGGGAGGAAAAAGTACAAACTCCGTACAGACAGCACCCGTAGTCAGGATCGAACCCGCAGCTCGTGCACCGTAAGGCAGCAACTCTACCGCTGTGCCACCAACCAACGGCGGAACTGTCATATGAGGAAAGATTGAAAAGACTAGGCTTGTATTCACTGGAGTTTAGAAGGATGAGGGGGGATCTTCGAGAAACATATAAAATTATAAAAGGACTGGACAGGCTAGATGCAGGAAAAATGTTCCCAATGTTGGGCGAGTCCAGAACCAGGGGCCACAGTCTTAGAATAAAGGGGAGGCCATTTAAGAATGAGGTGATAAAAAACGTTTTCACCCAGAGAGTTGTGAATTTGTGGAATTCCCTGCCACAGAGGGCAGTGGAGGCCAAATCACTGGATGGATTTAAGAGAGAGTTAGATAGAGCTCTAGGGGCTAGTGGAGTCAAGGGATATGGGGAGAAGGCAGGCACGGGTTATTGATAGGGGACGATCAGCCATGATCACAATGAATGGCGGTGCTGGCTCGAAGGGCTGAATGGCCTCCTCCTGCAACTATTTTCTATATGTAACATGTCCCATCTACACTAGTCCCACACCCGCGTTTGGCCGATATCCCTCTAAACCTGTCCTATCCAAGTACCTGTCTAAATGTTTCTTCAACGTTGGGATAGTCCCTGCCTCAACTACCTCCTCCGGCAGCTCGTTCCATACACCCACCACCCTTTGTGTTTGTGATAAAGTTACCCCTCAGATTCCTATTAAATTTTTTCCCCCCTCACATTAAACCTATGTCCTCTGGTCCTCGCTTCCACTACTCTGGGCAAGAGACTCTGTGCGTCTACCCGATCTATTCCTCTCATGATTTTGCACATATCTGTTGTGCTGCAGCAAGTAAGAATTTCATTGTCCTGTCTGGGGCACATGATAATGAAACACTCATCACACTCACGCAGATGTGTGTGTATAAGTATATACTGTGCAGGTGTTGCAACTGTAGTTACGTTTTCACTCAAAAATGTATGAAAAATGTATGAAAATGAACATTTGACAACATATAGCTATTTTAGTTTGGGCTTGTACACTCTGGAGTTTAGAAGGATGAGAGGGGATCTCATTGAAACATATAAGATTGTTAAGGGCTTGGACACGCTAGAGGCAGGAAACATGTTCCCGATGTTGGGGGGGTCAGAACCAGGGGCCACAGTTTAAGAATAAGGAGTAAGCCATTTAGAACGGAGACGAGGAAACACTTTTTCTCACAGAGAGTGGTGAGTCTGTGGATTCTCTGCCTCAGAGGGCGGTGGAGGCAGGTTCTCTTGATGCTTTCAAGAGAGAGCTAGATAGGGCTCTCAAAGATAGCGGAGTCAGGGGATATGGGGAGAAGTCAGGAACGGGGTACTGATTGGGATGATCAGCCATGATCATATTGAATGGCGGTGGTGGCTCGAAGGGCCGAATGGCCTACTCCTGCACCTATTGTCTATTGTCTATTAGTTTAGTTTAGTTTAGAGATACAGCGCGGTAACCGGTTCTTCGGCCCACCGAGTCCGCGTTGACCAGTTATCCCCGCACATTAACACTATCCGACACACACACACACACACACTGGGGACAATTTACAATTATACCAAGCCAATTAACCTACAAACCTGAACATCTCTGGGTGTGTGGGAGGAAACCGGAGCACCCGGAGAAAACCCTCGTGGTCACGGGGAGAAGGTACAAACTCTGTTCATACAAGCACCCGTAGCCAGGATTGAACCCAGGTCTCCGTCGCTGGAAGGCAGCGACTCTACCGCTACGCCATCGTGTCGCCTTCATTGTCATATCCTTCTTCTGTCTCATAATAATTGGGCCATTCGACCCACGGATTCTGCTCCGATCTTTAACAAAGCAAACTTTAGTTCCGTTTAGAGTTACAGCCTGGAAACAAGCCCTTTGGCCCTCTGAGTCCTCACCGACCATCGATGACCCGTTCACACAATTTCCAATGTTACCCCTCTGTCGCATCCTGGGCACTAGGATCAGCTGGAACCTCGTGGGTTTTCTCCGGGCGCTCCAGGTTTCTCCCACATGTGCAGGGTGCAGGTTAATTGGCTTGGCTTCTACAAATTGAAACTGAGATAATATAGAACTTGTGTACGGGTGATCGTTGGTCGGCGTGGGCTCGGGCCGAAGGGCCTGTTTCCATGCTGTATCTCTAAAACTAACTCAAACTACCCAGGAGTTTTGTGTGTCACCTGGAGCACCTGTCTGCCTTTTTTTTTTTTTTTTTTAAATTTCAAAATAGACTCTATTCAAGTAATAAATATATACAATACATGAACCGTGCAAAAAAATTAATCCGACATCCTCGGAGGCTATACATACAATACTGTTTACACACACTACCCAAATTTCACAAATGTATCCCCCCCCCCACCCTTGCCACTCAGGTGGCCCACTGGCGTGAAATCCCTTCCCTTATTTTGAGGGGCGTCTCCACCACACCCTGCCCCCCCCCCCCGCCCCCCTGTCCAGCAGCGGAAGGACCCTAGACTGTGGTCCTCCCCCCCACCGAGCCTTGGCGTTGGCTGCACCGAGCTTCAGTGCGTCCCTCAGCACGTACTCCTGCAGTCTGGAGCGGGCCGGTCGGCAACGTTCCCCGACGGACATCCCGCTCCGCTGGGAGGTCAACAAACGCTCGGGCAGACCAAAGAGCGTCTTTCACCGAGTTGATGATCTTCCAGCAGCGCTCGATGTCAACTAAGCTCGGTCTCCGGTGCTTTAGATAGTGAGAGATATATTACACTTGCTGTCGAGTGCACTTTGGCCTCGAGCTCCGGGCAACACCTATCAGCTAGAGTGTCGCCTTGTGCCTGCTGCCCTGTAACATGAGCATATAATCTGCCTCTCATTACAAACTTAATTTATGAAAACACATTCAGCGTAACATAGTAGTTCAGCTTATATGACAGAGATTGATGAGGGATTTAATTGCCTGGGTTATTTACAAAGTGTATCTTAGCCTGCTCGCATCTGAATTTTTATTTGAATGGAAAAGGATTTGAGTATAGGAGCAGGGAGGTTCTACTGCAGTTGTACAGGGTCTTGGTGAGACCACACCTGGAGTATTGCATACAGTGTTGGTCTCCTAATCTGAGGAAAGACATTCTTGCCATAGAGGGAGTACAGAGAAGGTTCACCAGATTGATTCCTGGGATGGCAGGACTTTCATATGAAGAAAGACTGGATAGACTCGGCTTGTACTCGCTGGAATTTAGAAGACTGAGGGGGGATCTTATAGAAAATTCTTAAGGGGTTGGACAGGCTAGATGCAGGAAGATTGTTCCCGATGTTGGGGAAGTCCAGAACAAGGGGTCACAGTTTAAGGATAAAGGGGAAATCTTTTAGGACTGAGATGAGAAAAACATTTTTTACACAGAGAGTGGTGAATCTGTGGAATTCTCTGCCACAGAATGTAGTTGAGGCCAGTTCATTGGCTATATTTAAGAGGGAGTTAGATGTGGCCCTTGTGGCTAAAGGGATCAGGGGGTATGGAGAGAAGGCAGGTACAGGATACTGAGTTGGATGATCAGCCATGATCATATTGAATGGCGGTGCAGGCTCGAAGGGCCGAATGGCCTACTCCTGCACCTATTTTCTATGTTTCTATGTTTCAACATACAGGGGGCTCTATAGGCTTTTCCTTGCTAATAAATAGAAGAATTAGTTGGCACCTAAAATGAAAGGAAAACTTTTCGATTTAAATTGCCTTCCAGACTCATTTTTTAATTTTATTTTTATAGAGATACAGCGCGGAAACAGGCGCTTCGGCCCTGCGAATCCGTGCCAACGAGCGATCCCTGCACATTAACACTACCCTACACACACTGTGGACAATTTACATTTATACCAAGCCAATTAACCTACAAGGCTGTACGTCTTTGGAGTGTAGGAGGAGACCGGGGATCCTGGAGAAAACCCACGCAGTTCACGAGGAGAACCCTACAGACAGCACCCGTATTCAGGATGCAACCAGGGTCTCTGGCGCTGTAATGGGCCTGTCCCACTTAGGCGACTTTTTAGGCGACTGCAGGAGACTATGCGGCTGCCACATGTTCGCGGGTGGTTGCCGGGGAGTCGCCTTCATGGTCGCGAGGAGTTCCCGCATTCTGGGAACTTGTCGCGGCCTCATTATGGTCGCCGTGAATTATTCAACGTTGGAAAATTAGCGGCGACTGGAATGAAGCCGCCATGGAGAGTAGCGAGAATTCTCCTGCCGTAGGTGGGTCGCCAGGTGGTCCTAGTGGGTTGCCAGGAGGTCGAAGGTTCTCGGAGGTTCTCGTAGGTTGTAGCCAGTGCTGACCGGTGAATTTCATTGGCTCATTGGGGAAAAAAAAGGTAAGCAGTAGTTTTCAGAACCAAGGATAACCGACCGGTAATGTTAAATGTCCGCCGAGCTTCACAGCCGTGTGTCTCTGGCTTCTTAAAAGTTGTCTCCACTCCTCCTCCCCCCTTCTCCCTCCTTCTCCGCCCTCTCCCCCCATCCCCTTTTAAAGAACTTACCGTACATTGTGCTTTCACCGTCTTAATTACAGCGCCAACCTTCCTGTTCATCGCGGTGTGTGTCTGTATCACCTTGGCTTTGCACCTTGTGAATTTCACTCAGACAGCGCTCCCCCCACTTGCCCTGTCCCCCGCCTGCATAACGGGCTGGTGAAGGAAGCGATGTGTGTGCGTGTATGTGTGTGTGTTCCAGTTGCCGGCAGTCGCCTAAGTGGGACAGGCCCATTAGGCAGCAGCCCTACCACTGGAAATAAAACTCTGGAACTAATTTCATCTCAATGGTCATTTACTGTATCTGCAACACCGTGGCACAGCGGTAGAGTTGCTGCCCACAGTTCCAAAGCCCCTGACTATAGGTGCACCCTGTATGGAGTTTGCATGTTCTCTCTGTGACCGCGTGGGTTTTCTCCGGCTGCTCCGGTTTCCTCCCATATCCCAGTGACGTGTGGGTTTGTAAGTTAATTGGCTGTTGTAAAATTGCCCCTAGTGTGTAGGATGCAAAGTGGGACGGCAGAGAACTAGTGCGTAAGGGGTGGACTAGTGATGATCGGCGTGGACTTGATGGGCCGAAGGGCCTATTTCCATACTATATCCATACAGGCCCTTCGGCCCAACCTTCATGCCCACCAAGATGCCCCGTCTAAACTAGTCCGATTTGGTCCATATCCATTGGTCCATTATTTTAAGAATACGGGGTAAGCCATATAGAACGGAGACGAGGAAACACTTTTTCACACCAAGAGTTGTGAGTCTGTGGAATTCTCTGCCTCAGAGGGCGGTGGAGGCCGGTTCTCTGGATACTTTCAAGAGAGAGCTAGATAGGGCTCTTAAAAATAGTGGAGGGGATGAGAAACGAGCTCCTGGCTTATGTCCAGGAGCACGTCTCGTTAACCCCTTCAACCAACAGTTGATTCTTATTGAAATCAAAAATATTGGTTTAATAATTAAACTCTGATATATATATATATATGTTATAAGGAAATATCAGGGTAAAATTGTATTATATATCTGAATGTGAGGCCTCGTTTTAATATTTTAATATGTTATGATTAACTAAGAGAGCGGAGCTAGTTGAGCAACAACGCAATGGAAGTCAAAATAAGGTTTTTTCCCACCTACAGGTGGGTCACTCGCTACAGTGCCGACTATAGACACTGTAGCCTCACTTTTTTAGTTTTTTTTTATCACATAAAATCACTTGTTTGTGTTTTGTGTTTAGTGATAAGAGTAATATGGACATACCAACAAAAGTTAATAATTCAAAAAACTCCCCCAATACCTAAAGACCTGGGACATGGACGCACCACAAGATTCAAAGGTACTATAATTATTCAAAATGCATGACACCACACAAAAGAACCTAGGAGGAATCTCATTTTGTAGTTGGAATATAAGAGGTATTAACGAACCTATCAAAAGGGGTAAGATATTAGCTCAGCTAAAAATGTATAATTCTGACATTACCTTCCTACAAGAAACACACCTAAAACCTCAGGACCAAGTTAGGCTGAGGGCGAAATGGATAGGTCAAACATACCACTCTTCATTCACTTCAAAATCTAGAGGCACATCAATTATCATAAGAAAAGGTATACCATTTAAAGCAAAGAATATTATAACAGATATAGAAGGGAGATACCTAATAGTTAATGGAGAAATCCATGACACTCCACTTACTTTGGTAAATATATATGCCCCTAACTTTGATAACCCCCACTTTTTCAATAAAATCTTCAATATAATTGCAGAGTCAAACTATCAAAATGTTATAATAGGCGGAGACTTTAACTGTGTTTTAGATCCGTACTTAGATAAATCAAGTCAAAAACAGAGAGGGAATATGAAATCGAAAACTGGGGAACTCCTCAATACCTACATAAATAACACTAATATAGCAGATGTTTGGAGAATTGTGAATCCAACTGGCAGGGAATATTCGTTTTACTCAATGGTACATAAGACATACTCACGTATAGACTACTTTCTGCTGGATACAAAATTAATCCCCCAAACATCTAATGCAATATACCATACAAATTCAATTTCAGACCATTCTCCACTAACTTTCTTTTTAAAACTGGAAGGATTGTCTAAGAATAATTCATTCTGGAGATTTAACTCTCAAATTTTAAAAGATCCACAAGCGAGTATATATTTAAAAGAACAAATGGAGGTCTTTTTTCAAACAAATGATACTTCAGATATATCGCCTACTTTACTTTGGGAATCTTTTAAAGCATACATTAGGGGTATTATAATTTCATATCAAGCTTTTCAAAATAAAAAGAATAAGAATGAACAAAGACAGTTAGAAGAACTTATTAGACAAATGGATATAGATAATGCTAAAGATCCATCAATAGATAAACATAATAAAATAATAATTTTAAAATTTAAATTAAATAAATTATTATCTGCCAAACTTATAAGACTTTTTCAAATGACAAAACAAGAGCACTTTGAATTTGGGGATAAACCGCATAAACTTTTGGCTCGCCAGCTAAAAAAACGAGAAAAGGAACATACTATACCAAAGATCAAATCAGATAAAGGGGAATTATTAACAACACCGAAGGATATTAATAAAAGATTTGCGCAATTTTACGAGAATTTGTATACATCTAAAACGATAATTGATTCCAATAATATCACAAAGTTCTTGGATACCTGTAATCTTCCAAAGTTAGAGCTGAAGGAACAAGAGGAACTGGGTGCACAAATCTCAATTAAGGAATTAGAAGATACAATAAACTCACTAAAAAATGGAAAAACACCAGGCCCTGATGGATTTACTAATGAATTTTATAAAAGCTTTTATGATAAAATAATACCAAGATTACAAAAAATGTACCAATACGCTTTTAAAAAACGAATACTACCTGATACATTAGCGGAATCAACGATTACATTAATACCTAAGAAAAATAAAGATTTAGAAGAACCTGGCTCATATAGAGCTATAGCATTGTTAAACACAGATCAAAAAATATTAGCGAAAACATTAGCTAGAAGATTAAGTAAATACATTAGTAAATTAATAAACCCAGATCAGACAGGGTTTATCCCTAAGAGATACTCTTCTAATAATATGAGACGTCTACTCAACATAATGCACTCACACAAATCTGAAGATCAAGAATTATCAATTATTTCGCTGGATGCTGAAAAAGCATTTGATCAAGTAGAATGGAATTATATGGATAAAGTATTACAAAAATTTCAACTGGGAGAGAATTTTATTTTATGGATTAAGTTACTATATAACAAACCTACAGCTAGAATACTTACTAATAACATATTATCCTCGAAATTTCAACTATCAAGGGGAAATAGACAAGGATGCTCATTATCACCACAGCTGTTTGCTCTCATTATTGAACCGCTAGCAGAAAAAATTAGAATACACCCTGATATTCATGGATATAATACTAAAGACTCATATAATAAAATATCTTTATACGCGGATGATATATTATTGTATATTACAAAACCTCAAATCACTATACCAAATATATTAAATTTAATTGAAGACTTCGGATCTTTTTCTGGATATAGAATAAATTGGAATAAAAGTGAAATTATGTCAATAAAACCGAAAGATTCAACACATCTTTTAAAATTCCCTTTCAAAATAGCTACAGAAAAATTTAAATATTTGGGAATCGAAATTACCAGAACATATCAAGGTATGTTCAGGGCAAATTTTGACCCCCTACTTAATAAACTGAATACATTAATTAAATTCTGGAAAACGCTCCCGATGTCTTTAATAGGCCGAATAAACGCAATAAAAATGATCTTTTTACCACAAATTTTATACCTATTTCAATCAATTCCTATATACTTACCTAAGAAGTTTTTTAAAAAACTCGACTCAGATATCACTAATTTTATATGGGACTATAAATCACATAGAATACAAAAAACCCATCTGAATAAATCTAAAGTATTGGGGGGTCTAGCACTACCTAATTTTATGTATTATTATTGGTCAGTAAATATTAAAAACATGATTCAACTGATGGATAACTCCGCCCAGCAAGTAGACTGGATTGTAATGGAGAAAGAGGATTGCTCCTCTAGAAACATTGGAGCGATCCTCCTCTCTCCAATGAAATTGAATAACATAAACTATAATAAGAACCCAATTATTCATAGTACAATCCGTATTTGGAAACAAATAAAACAAAATTTAAAATTAAGAAACTTATCACTTTTATTACCTATAGTCAATAACCCTTCGTTTAGTCCTTCTATTATAGATAAAGCTTATACACAATGGGATAGACTAGGAATTAAAACGCTTGGTGACTTGTATGAAACTGGAAAATTACTTTCATTTCAACAATTACAAATAAAATATAAACTCGGAAATAATCAATATTTTAAATACTTTCAAATATGCGACTATTTGAAAAAATATATAAAAGATCATCATAATAACCCAGCAGATGTACTGGACGAGGCAATGCAGATAAAAGCGGAATCAGCAAACTTAATATCATATTTGTACAATATTATCTTAAATGCACAAATACCATCTACGGAGGGTATCAGAAGAGACTGGGAACAAGAGTTAGCTATTAAAATTTCAAAGGAAAGTTGGAATGAATACTTATTAAAAGTGCATAAATGCTCGATTAATGTAAGACACACTTTAATACAATTTAAAATTTTACATAGATTATATTATTCGAAAACTAAAATTCATAAAATTTTCCCAAACGTATCATCTATTTGTGATAAATGGCAATCCCAAGAAGCAACTATAGCGCACTCATTTGTCTTCTGTACAAAAATTCAAAAATTTTGGAATGAAATTTTTGAAATCTTTACAAAGTTATTTAAAACAAGACTGATACCCAAAGCAGAATGGATTATCTTCGGAATAACGGAAGATGATCCAGAACTAAATGTGTTTCAAAAGAAATTAATGGATTATGGGTTAATAACTGGAAAAAAGCTAATTCTAAAATTTTGGAAGAAGGCTCCAATACCAACTATAAATATGTGGATTTCAAATATGTTTGAAACATTACACCTTGAAGAGATAAGACTCCTCCTAGCAGGTAAACCAGATCACTTCCACCTGACGTGGTCTGCATTTATAGAATTATTACAAACATAGGGTGCAAAAGTACTTTAAAAAAATAAAAAATTGAGGTCGGGTAAGGGGGGATGATAGTTGAAGAGTTGGTATGTCCTATTTACGTGATGCTCAAAAAAAAAAAAACATTTGTTTCTCTTTTTTTCTCTTTCTCTTTTCTTTTCTTAGGGCCTATTTCTTAACTCTTTTTCTTTTTGTTTTTAATTTCGCTCTTATAGGGTCTTCGTCCTTTTTTGTTGTTACATTTTCTACACTTTTCTACACTTGCACTTTTTCCTTCACTTTCTTCTCTCTTTCAATCTTTTCTTTCTCTAGTGTAAAAAAATAAATAAAGGGAGTACATTAATTGTAAGAATATATAAATGACGAGTATTAATGTATGTGGTTGTAATGTAATGTACTTCTAATAAATAAAAATTAAAAAAAAAAAAAAAAAAAAAAATAGTGGAGTCAGGGGATATGGGGAGAAGGCAGGAACGGGGTACTGATTGGGGATGATCAGCCATGATCACAGTGAATGGCGATGCTGGCTCGAAGGGCCAAATGGCCTACTCCTGTACCTATTGTCTATTGTCCATCCCTCTAAATCCTTCCTGTCCCTCCGATGTTCCGGTTTCCTCCCACATCCCAAAGACGTAAAGTAAAGTACATTTATTTATATAGCACTTTTCAATCAATCTCAATCACTGAAGCCAAAGTGCTTTACAGAGAAAATTATCCATATAAATGAAAAAAAAAGAGGTAGAAAAAAGACACAACACACTATAAGAGATTCAACACGAACAAAGTGTGTTTGTTTGTACATTAAATGGCCTGTGTGAATTGCCCCGAGTGTGTGGGAAGTGGATGAGAAAGTTGGATAACCCAGAGCTGGTGTAAACGAGAGATCGATGGTCGGCGTGGACTCGGTGGGTTGAAGGGCCCCGTTTCCACGCTGTATCTCTGAACTAGACCAAATCGGGCCTGATGTGTGCGTAATGAGACTGGGCGAATGACGGTCTCATAACCCTACGCTGGCAATTAGTCACGTTAGCCATCGGAGAACCGAGGGAGGACATCTGAGAGCGAGGAAGGCGGCCTAGAACGAAGGGGGACCTGGGGTTGAGGGGGGGGGGGGCCGAGAACAAGGGGGGGTCCCAACTGCGGCGGCAGGTAGTAGATAGTTCAGTGCAAAGATCCCATAGCAAAGCAAGATAGACCACTCCTGCTAAATGCAATGGGCTGACGTGTAGTACGCAACGGAGCTGAACGTGGGCCTTTTTTTCATCCATTTCCGTAACCGGACCCGACCCGACCCGACCCGACCCGACCCGACTCGCAGTGTAATCAACGTTGCGGGGGAACAGTTTGTGTTAATAAATTAAAATTCTGAAAATGAGGAGAAGATTTTTACCAAATAACTTTTATTTTTACGAGGATGTTTCCGTAACTGGCTACCGTCTCCGCCCTATTATCCCATGGGATCTTTGGTGCGGAGACGGAAGCCGGTTACGGAAATGAGGCCTTAAATTACCCATGAATCTGCCCGTGACCGTACTACGTCTTTTTCGTCGAGTGGACTATCTTGCTCGCTATAGATATGATCTTTGGTTCAGTGAATGTTTGTAACTCTGTCAACGCCAGAATCGTGGAGACTCTGTGTACTGCCTCAGTGAGGGGTGCTGTATGGGTTTTACCGGGTTGAACGCAGGATGAAGCATTTCACTGGAGCGAGCTACATGTGACAATAAAGTATCATTGAATCATCGAATTGAATCATTGCATTATATGACTCCCGGCTACGGGAGTCAAGATCGTCCCGTCAACGGAGGGCTCGAGGCCCCCGACTGCGAGAGAGCAAAGGGAAGAGATTGAACCTTTTTCCGCCGTCCATTACAGTGAGGAATGTGGAGGAGTCACTGTGGTGGATGTTTATGTTAAAATGTGTTTTGTGTGTTCCGTTGCTTTTTATTTGTATGAATGACTTGGCAAATGAAATTCCTCGTATGTTGCAAAACATACTTGGCTAATAAAGTATTATTGTGATTGTGATCTAAACATTTACGTATAAAATTTCTGCATTTCTTAAGTGTGCAAAATAATTTGCACCAATCTGCGTCCAAAACTGTGATGGTTAGGGTTGCCAACTGTCCCGTATTAGCCGGGACATCCCGTACATTGGGCTAAATTGGTTTGTCCCATATACGGGACCGCCCTTGTCCCGTATTTGACTGCTACTCCTCGGGTCGAGGGGACTGTCGGGTCGGAGCGCCGCGTCAGGCCCCGCGTCACCCGTCCCGACGTAGTGCAGCCCATGGAGTGCAGCAGCAGCAGCAGCGCCTCGCCCGTGGCCATGTCGGTCGGCAGCCCGGCCAGCTGTCCGACCTTCGGACCTTCGCTTACCGCCGACACCACCACCGCCCCTCCTTCTCATGGCCGATCATCGGTTCATGAGTTGGATGGGGCACCGGACTTTACTCGCGACGTCGCGCGGCCCGGGCCAAAACTCCTCAGCTGGGCTTTGTGTGCAGTCCAGCACCCGGGGCCAACTCATCGTTCACCCAGCCACGGCCGAGTCGGTCAACGAATTGCCGTCGGGAATTTGTCCCGTATTTTGACCTCTTGTCCCTTATTTGGGAGTGAGGAAGTTGGCAACCCGAGTCATGGTGGTCCTTTCGGGCTGGGACCTGGACTGTCCCGTCCGTGACTGAATTGAGAATTCGACCCTGTGTCAATCTCTCTCGTTAACATAGCGACCCCTCTATAGATTGCCAACTGGTTTAAAAGTGAAAAGTATTCCTCACCTTCATTTCACCCTGCGTGAACTTCAGATGAACCTACGGCTGTCAGGGGTTATGGGGAAACAGAAACATGGAAACACAGTAAAATAGGTGCAGGAGTAGGCCATTCGGCCCTTCGAGCCTGCACCGCCATTCAAGTCAAGTCAAGTCAAGTCAAGAGAGTTTATTGTCATGTGTCCCAGATAGCACAATGAAATTCTTGCTTGCTGCAGCATAACAGAATATAGTAAGCATAAATACAGAACAGATCAGTGTGTCTATAGAGCATAGACCATATATAGACACATAAATAAACAGAGCAAGTGCAATCGGCTGTTATAGTTCAGAGTTTGTTTGATGGCGAGTTTAACAGCCTGATGGCTGTGGGGAAGTTGCTGTTCCTGAACCTGGACGTTGCAGTCTTCAGGCTCCTGTACCTTCTACCTGATGGCAGCGGAGAGATGAGTGTGTGGCCAGGATTGTGTGGGTCCTTGATGATGTTGGCAGCCTTTTTGAGGCAGCGACTGCGATAGATCCCCTCGATGGTGGGGAGGTCAGAGCCGATGATGGACTGGGCAGTGGTCGCAACTTTCTGCATTCTTTTCCGCTCCTGGACGCTCAAGTTGCCGAACCAGGCCACGATGCAACCGGTCAGCATGCTCTCTACTGTGCACCTGTAGAAGTTCGAGAGAGTCCTCTTTGACAAACCAAAATCTTCTCAGGAAGTAGAGGCGCTGATGTGCTTTCTTTATAATTGCATCAGTGTGCTGGGACCAGGAAAGATCTTCAGAGATGTGCACGCCCAGGAATTTGAAGCTCTTGACCCTTTCCACCATCGACCCGTTGATATAAACGGGATTGTGGATCCCCATCCTACCCCTTCCAAAGTCCGCAATCAGTTCCTTGGTTTTGCTGGTGTTGAGGGCCAGGTTATTGTGCTGGCACCATTTGGTCAATCGGTCGATCTCACTTCATTCCATGTGATCATGGCTGATCATCTAAAATCAGTACCCCCTTCCTGCTTTCTCCCTATATCTCTTGAATCCTTTAGCCCTAACAGCTAAATCTAAAGGGCCTGTCCCACGGGCATGCGACTCCATGCGGCAAGCGCGACCTAACCGGAAGCGGGGGCCGCGCGGAGGTCGAGTGCCGTCAAGACGGTGCGTACGGCGTCGAGGCGGTGCGCACGGCCGTCGATGCGGCGCGCACGGCCTCGATGCGGCTACGGGGTGGCAGGCCGTTGCCGCGCGGAATTTTTGAACAGTGTCAGTTTTCCGGAGCCCCGCGCGATGTCGGGACCAGCTCCGCACAACTCCATACCGCTCCCGCGATCGAAGTGGGACCGGCCCCGCGACCTCCGCACGGCCCCCGCTTCCGGTTAGGTCGCGCTTGCCGCATGGAGTCGCATGCCCGTGGGACAGGCCTTTAACTCTCTCTTAGAATGGGTTAAGACCCCATATGGAATTCATTGCTGTGGACGCCGTCAATGGATATTTTTAAGGCAGAGGTGGACAGATTCTTGATTAGTGCGGGTGTCAGGGGTTATGGGGAGAAGGCAGGAGAATGGGGTTAGGAGGGAGAGATAGATCAGCCATGATTGAATGGCGGAATAGACATGATGGGCCGAATGGCCTAATTCTGCTCCTATCACTTATGACTTCATGACGATCTCAATGGCAAGGGCTGCTTACTTCCAATTAGATAACCTGGCCAGTTTTAGCTGCTGTGCTATCTGAATACCACTGCCCTGGTAACCCCGTTATCTATCTCCGCAGTACTTTGATTGATTGAAAGATACAGCATGGAAACAGGTGCCTCGGCCCAACGAGTCCATGCCGACCATCGAACACTGCTTCACACCAGCTCTCCATGAGCCCACGTTTATATCCACTCCCTAAACACGACAGACAATTTACAGAAGCCAATTAACCTCCAAACGTCCTTTGGAGTGTGGGAGGAAACCGAAGCACCAGGAGAAAACCCACATGGTCACAGGCAGAACGTGCAAACTCCAAACAGGCAGCACCCGAGGTCAAGATCGAACTCGGGTCCCTGGCGCCATCTCTACCAGCTGCACCACCCTGCCGCCTTGACCTCCAAGACTCCAACACCAGTAAAATATCCAAACACTGTTGAAATAACTCACTCGATGCCTGATCTAAGAGAAGCTGAAATTTAACTGAGCACAAGGGCGGCACGGTGGCGCAGCGGTAGAGTTGCTGCCTCACAGCGCCGGAGACCCGGGTTCAATCCTGACTACGGGTGCTGTCTGTACGGAGTTTTTATGTTCTCCCCGTTACCGCTTAGGCTTTCTCCGGGTGCTCCGGCTTCCTCCCACACGTACAGGTTTGTAGGTTAATTGGCTTGGTATAATCGTAACTTGTCCCTAGTGTGTGTAGGATAGTGTTAATTTGCAGGGATCGCTGGTCGGCACGGACTCGGTGGGTTGAAGGGCCTGGTTCCGCGCTGTATCCCTGAACTAAACTAAACAAGAATGATCATATTATCTGTGATTTCTGCAGATAACACACATACTCGTACATCATGGAAACAGGCCTTTCGGCCTAACTCAACCATGCTGGTCAAGGTACCCAATTAAGCTAGTCCCATTGCCTGTATTTGACCCATCTGAACCTTTCCTATCCATGTGCCTGTCCAAATGCCTTGCAAATGTTGTTCTAGTCCCTGCTTCAACTACCTTATCTGGCAGCTCGTCCATACACCCACCACCCTCCGAGTGAAATAGTCGCCCCTATTAAATCATTTCCCTATGAATCTATAACTTTATGGACAATAGATATGCATGCCAAGGAATAAACCCGTAGCCAGGACTGTCATATGCTGAGAGAATGGAACGGCTGGGCTTGTATACTCAGGAATTTAGAAGGATGAGAGGGAATCTCATTGAAACATATAAAAGATTATTAAGGGTTTGGACATGCTAGAGACAATAGACAATAGGTTCAGGAGTAGGCCATTCGGCCCTTCGAGCCAGCACCGCCATTCAATATGATCATAGCTGATCATCCCCAATCAGTACCCCGTTCCTGCCTTCTCCCCATATTCCCTGACTCCACTATCTTTAAGAGCCCTATCTAGCTCTCTCTTGAAAGCATCCAGAGAACCGGCCTCCACCGCCCTCTGAGGCAGAGAATTCCACAGACTCACCACTCACTGTGAGAAAAAGTGTTTCCTCGTCTCTGTTCTAAATGGCTTATTCTTTATTCTTAAAGGCAGGAAACATGTTCCCGATGTTGGGGGAGTCCAGAACCAGGGGCCACAGTTTAAGAATAAGGTGTAAGCCATTTAGAATGGAAATGAGGAAACACTTTTTCACACAGAGAGTTGTGAGTCTGTGGAATTCTTTGCCTTAGAGGACGGTGGAGGCCGGTTCTCTGGATACTGGCAGCATCTCTGGAGAGAAGGAATGGGTGACGTTTCGGGTCGAGACCCTTCTTTCAGACTGAAGGAAGAGTCCAGCATTTTGTGTCCATCTTCAAATGACGTCACGCGCTCCAGACGGCTGTGCGGGCACATGAAATCTCGCGGGACCGTCGCGCCTCAACACGACCACGAGGTCACAGAATTAGCGTGCAAAGGACACATAAGTGGGACAGGGGCTTTACTCTCACTTAAATCCATCCAGTGACGTGGCCTCCACTGCCGTCTGTGGCAGGGAATTCCACAAATTCACAACTCTCTGGGTGAAATGACAGTTCCCAGCTGAACGACATCCTTCCCATAGCACTAACAACATCCTTCCTGCATGCCTGTTGCAATGGATGCCGTGAGTCATTTCTTCCTCTCAATGTCACCATTAACACTAATACATCTGGAGAATTTAGCTTCCAGACCTTGTTCAGATTGATGAAATGCCCTAACCTGGATAAGGTGGATGTGGAGAGGATGGTTCCACTCGTGGGAGAGTCTAGGACCAGAGGCCGTAGCCTCAGAATAAAAGGACGTACCTTTAGAACGGAGATGAGGAGGAATTTCTTTAGTCAGAGGGTGGTGAATCTGTGGAATTCTTTGCCACATAAGGCTGTGGAGGTCAAGTCAGTGGATATCTTTAAGGCAGAGATAGATAGATTCTTGATTAGTACGGGTGTCAGGGGTTATGGGGAGCAGGCAAGAGAATGGTGAGTATTCGGGCGGCATGGTGGCCCAGCGGTAGAGTTGATGGCTGCCTTACAGCGTTGGCAGCGCCAGAGACCCGGCTTCAACCCTGACTACATGTGCTGTGTGTAAGGGATTTGTACGTTCTCCCCGTGACCTGCGTGAGTTTCCTCCGCGACCTTTGGTTTCCTCCCACACTCCAAAGGTTTGTAGGTAAATTGGCTTGGTAAATGTAAAAGAAATTGTCCCTAGTGTGTGTAGGATTGTGTTAATGTGCAGGGATCGCTGGTCGGCGCGGACCCGGTGGGCCGAAGGGCCTGTTTCCGCGCTGTATCGCTAAACTAAATAAACGGAACCACAAAGGGGTTCGGAGAGATAGATCCGCCATGATTGAATGGCGGAGTCGACCAATTCTGCTCCTATCACTTAGGTGACCCTATGATCCCTGCCTGATGTGATTGTGCTCTCTGACCCAAAGATCCTATAGCGAGCAAGATGGCCCACTCGACGGAAAAGGACGTAGTACGGTCATGGGCAGATTCATGGGGGATTTTCGGCCCCATTTCCGTAACCGGCTTCCGTCTCCGCACCAAAGATCCCATCACAGTGGACCAAAGATACTAGTGCGGAGACGGAAGCCGGTTACGGAAACATCCTTGTAAAAATAAAAGTTCTTTGGTAAAAATCTTCTCCTCATTTTCAGAATTATAATTTATTAACACAAACTGTTCCCCCGCAACGTTGATTACACTGCGGGTCGGGTCGGGTCGGGTTACTGAAATGGATGAAAAAAAGGCCCACGTTCCGCTCCGTTGCGTACTACACGTCAGCCCCATTGCATTTAGCAGGAGTGGTCTATCTTGCTCCGCTACAGGATCTTTGCTCTGACCCAGTTTCTCAGGCCCAGCCTGCTCTTCATTTCCACGTGGTTTACAGTACAACATTGGTCATTATAATGGAACATATTGCCTTGAGCTCCAGACTCCCTGAGTGTGTGGCACGGTTAACATCCTCACACCAGCAATTCATTGACACTGCAGTCACAGAAATAGGGACACACTACACACTAGGGACAATGCACAATTTTGACCAAGGCCGATTTACCTGCAAACCTGTACGTATTTGGAGTGTGGGAGGAAACCGGAGCGCCCGGAGAAAACCCACGCGGGTCACGGCGAGAACGTACAGTACAAACTCCGTACAGACGGCACCCGCAGTCAGGATCGAACCTGGGTCTCTTGCGCTGTGAGGCAGCAACTCTACCGCTGAGCCACCGTGCCGCCCATTGTTTTTCTTCATTCTTCAAGAATATTTTCCACGATCCCTTTTAAGAATAAGGAGTAAGCCATTTAGAACGGAGACGAGGAAACACTTTTTCTCACAGAGAGTGGTGAGCCTGTGGAATTCTTTGCCTCAGAGGGCGGTGGAGGCCGGTTCTCTGGATGCTTTCAAGAGAGAGCTAGATAGGGCTCTTAAAAATAGCGGAGTCAGGGGATATGGGGAGAAGGCAGGAACGGGGTACTGATTGGGGATGATCAGCCATGATCATATTGAATGGCGGTGCTGGATCGAAGGGCCGAATGGCCTACTCCTGCACCGATTGTCTATTGTCTATTGTCTATTGTCTTTCTTGAGTTCTTGTTGCAATATTCTCTTTGCAAAGATCACGGTTTTAAATTAGTGCAGCGCTCGGCTTTTTTTGTGAATCAAATGACACGTTGGATAGGGTTCTGCATATCACGGATATCCAGCTATAGATGTTAAATCATTCAACAGTCTTCTGAAAGAGTACATGTCCTGAACATTTTATTACATGAAACATAGAACAGTAAACCTCAGGAACGGGGTCACAGTTTGTGCCGAACCTGATGCCAAGTTCAACTAATCTCATCTGCCTGTACATGATCCATATCCCTCCATTACCTGCACCTCCATGTGCCGATCCAAAAGCCTCTTAAACACCACTATCATATCTGCCTCCACCACCACCACCCCTGGCAATGCGTTCCAGGTAGTGTGGCCACCTTCCTCACTCCCAAATAAAGGACAAAAGGTCAAAATACCGCCATTCAATATGATCATGGCTGATCATCCAACTCAGTATCCCGTACCTGCCTTCTCTCCATACCCCCTGATCCCTTTAGCCACAAGGGCCACATCTAACTCCCTCTTAAATATAGCCAATGAACTGGCCTCAACTACCCTCTGTGGCAGAGAGTTCCAGAGATTCACCACTCTCTGTGTGAAAAAGTTTTTCCTCATCTCGGTCTTAAAGGATTTCCCCCTTATCCTTAAGCTGTGACCCCTTGTCCTGGACTCCCCCAACATCGGGAACAATCTTCCTGCATCTAGCCTGTCCAACCCCATAAGAATTTTGTACGTTTCTATAAGATCCCCTCTCAATCTCCTAAATTCTAGCGAGTATAAGCCAAGTCTATCCAGTCCTTCTTCATATGAAAGTCCTGACATCCCAGGAATCAGTCTGGTGAACCTTCTCTGCACTCCCTCTATGGCTATAATGTCCTTCCTCAGATTTGGAGACCAAAACTGTACGCAATACTCCAGGTGTGGTCTCACCAAGACCCTGTACAACTGCAGTAGAACCTCCCTGCTCCTATACTCAAATCCTCTTGCTATGAAGGCCAACATACCTTCATATGAGTTGGCCCGGGTGCTGGACTGCACGCAAAGCCCAGCCGGCGGGCCAGCTGAGGAGTTTAGGCCCGGGCCGCGCGACGTCGCGCGCAAATATCCGGCATCCCTTCCAACGCATGAACCGATGATCGGCCATGAGAAGGAGGCGTGGTGGTGGTGTCGGCGGTAAGCGAAGGTCCGAAGGACGGACAGCTGGCCGGGCTGCCGACCGACGGGGCCACTGGCGAGGAGCTGCTGCTGCACTTCATGGGCTGCACTACGTCGGGACGGGTGAGGCGGGGCCGGACGCGGCGCTCCGACCCGACAGTCCCCTCGACCCGAGTAGTAGCAGTCAAATACGGGACAAGGCCGGTCCCGTATGGGACAAACCAATTTAGCCCAATATACGGGATGTCCCGGCTAATACGGGACAGTTGGCAACCCTAGTACCAGGCCCCCACCACTCTCTGTGCAAAAAAAAACTTGCCAGGCACAACTCCATTAGACTTTCTCCCTCTCACGTTATAGCTATGCCCTCTAGTGTTGGACATCTCCACCCTGGGAAAATGTTCCTGTGTCTGCACCATCTACGCCTCTCACAGTGTTATTTACTTCTATCAAGTTCCCTATAACCTCCGACTGTTCCAGAGAAAACAATCCAAGTCTAACCAACCTCTCCATCTAACTGTAGGAAGGAACTGCAGGTTTCCCCCAAAAATAGACACTAAATGCTGGAGTAACTCAGCGTGTCAGTGAGAGTCAGCGTGTCTATGAAAGTAAACATGCAGGTACAGCAGGCAGTGAAGAAAGCAAATGGCATGTTGGCCTTTATAACAAGAGGAATCGAATATAGGAGCAAAGAGGTCCTTCTGCAGTTGTAAGCCCTAGTGAGACCACACCTGGAGTATTGTGTGCAGTTTTGGTCCCCTAATTTGAGGAAGGACATTCTTGCTATTGAGGAAGTGCAGCGTAGGTTTACAAGGTTAATTCCCGGGATGGCGGGACTGTCATATGCTGAGAGAATGGAGCGGCTGGGCTTGTACACTCTGCAGTTTAGAAGGATGAGAGGGTATCTCATTGAAACATATAAGATTATTAAGGGCTTGGACACGCTAGAGGCAGGAAACATGTTCCCAATGTTAGGGGAGTCCAGAACCAGGGGCCACAGTTTATGAATAAGGAGTAAGCCATTTAGAACGGAGACGAGGAAACACTTTTTTTCACAGAGGGTTGTGAGTCTGTGGAATTCTCTGCCTCAGAGGGCGGTGGAGGCAGGTTCTCTGGATGTTTTCAAGAGAGAGTTAGATAGGGCTCTTAAAAGTAGCGGAGTCAGGGGATATGGGGAGAAGGCAGGAACGGGGTACTGATTGGGGATGATCAGCTATGATAACATTGAATGGCGGTGCTGGCTCGAAGGGCCAAATGGCCTACTCCGGCAACTATTGTCTATTGTCAGGCAGCTTCTCTAGGGGAAAAGGAATAGGTGACGTTTTAGGTCGAGACCCCTTCTTCATGGAGTGCAGCAGCAACTGTACCGCTGCGTCATCGTGACCGCTCAGTCATGTTGCCAGGATTCGCGGGGCCGAGCTATAGGGAGAGGTTGAGCAGGCAAGGACTCTATTCCTCAGAGTGAGGGGTGATCTTACGGAGGTGTACACAATCATAAGAGGAATAGATCGGGTAAACACACAGTGGATGAGACAGAACTGCAGATGCTGGAAAAATCAAAAGTAGACAAAAATGCTGGAGAAACTCAGCAGGTGAGGCAGCATCTATGGAGAGAAGGCATAGGTGACGTTTCGGGTCGAGACCCTTCTTCAAACTGATTGGGTAAACGCACAGAGTCTCTTGCCCAGAGTAGGGCAATCAAGAACCAGAGGACAAAGGTTTAAGGTGAGGGGGGAGAGATTTACCAGGAACCTAAGGGGTAACATTTTCACACAATGGGCGGTGGGTGTATGGAACGAGCTGCCGGAGGAGGTAGTTGAGGCTGGGACTATTGCAGCGTTGAAGAATCATACAGACAGGTACATGGATAGGACAGGTTTGGAGAGATATGGGCCAAACGCAGGCAGGTGGGACTAGGGTAGATGGGACATGTTGGTCGGCGTTGTGCCGAAGGGCCTGTTTCCATGCTGTATGACTCTGTGACTCTGTGACGATAACTGGGGATAAATCGCACCTCTGCGACTGTGCAATTCATTCTCAGCTGCCAGATTTCTAGGCATTGTCACTTTGTGGAGATGGGAAACTGTGAAGATTTCCTCGAGGGCGTGTGAGGAACAATGAACTAGCCTGTGAGAATAATGAGAAACACAGAAACTAGAGTAGAACATTGAACAGTCCAGCACAGGAACAGGCCCTTCGGCCCACAATGTCTATACCAAAGATGGAAGGGAAATTGTGAAAGAGAGCGCTGGGAGACGGTCTTTTCATAGAACATAGAACAGCGCAGGGACTGGTAGGGTTGCCAACTTTCTCACTCCCAAATAAAAGACAAAAGGTCAAAATAAGTGACAAATTCCCGACGGCAATTCGTTGACCGACTGGGCCGTGGCTGGGTGAATGATGAGTTGGCCCCGGGTGCTGGACTGCACACAAAGTCCAGCCGGCGGGCCAGCTGAGGAGTTTTGGCTCTGCCCGCGCGACATCGCGCTCAAAGTCCGGCACCCCATCCAACTCATGAATCGATGATCAGCCATGAGAAGGAGGAGTGGTGGTGGTGTCAGCGGTAAGCGGAGGTCTGAAGGTCGGACAGCTGGCCGGGCTGCCGACCGACGGGGCCACTGGCGAGGCGCTGCTGCTGCTGCTGCACTCCATGGGCTGCACTACGTCGGGACGGGTGAGACGGGACCGGACGTGGCGCTCCGACCCGACAGTCTCCTCGACCCGAGTAGTAGCAGTCAAATACGGGACAAGGGCGGTCCCGTACGGGACAAACCAATTTAGCCCAATGTACGGGATATTCCCGGCTAATACGGGACAGTTGGCAACCCTAGCTACAGGCCCTTCAGCCCACAATGTCTGTGCCGAACATGATGCCAAGTTACACTAATCTCCTCTACCTGCCCTGCACATAATCCATATCACGCCATTCCCTGCATGTCCATGTGCCTATCTAAAAGCCTCTTAAACGCCACTATCGTATCTGCCTCCACCACCACCCCTGGCTGTGGGTCCAGGCACCCACCACCCACTAAGTAGGGTGGAGAGCACATTGACTGCTTCAGCATCTCAAATATCCAGGAACAAAGGAGATGACGAAGACTGGTAGACACTGCCTGGTGCATCATGGGTGTTGACCTCACAGCCATCAAAGGTATCCAAAGAGGCATCCAGCTTCATCAAGGACCCACACCAACATGGCCACGCTCTCATTTCGCTCCAACCATTGCCCGCCCCCCCTACACTCCCACATCAGTCTGACGAAGGGTCTCGACCCGAAACGTCACCCATTCCTCTCCTCCTCACAGATGCTGCCTCACCCGCAGAGTTTCTCCAGCTTTTCGTCTACCTTCGATTTTTCCTGCATCTGCAGTTCTTTCTTAAACGAGTGTCAGTAAAAGTGGTTTTTAACAAAAAAAATAATAATGGATGTTTATCAACATGTAATTTGTTTGCAATGGGATGCACAAAAAATAGTTGGAAGATGGAGCAAAAAATTGGAAGGCAGATCTTGGGAATATGTGTGTGGATGCATCTTGAGTTCAACTTAATAAGTGTAGGGAGAAGAAGTTGTATATGGGATAGGGGGATGCTATCTATAGATTTTAATTATGGAAGTGGCGGCCAAGAATACCACATAAGCCCATGAGAACAGTTAGATTTAGAACAGAAATGGGCTGTCTCCCCTACTTGAGTCATCCTAGCCATTTAAAACACTGTTGATCCAAATCAACTTCATTTTCCCTTGATGTTTCTTTCAAACCAAAGAGTGTGGAAACAGGCCCTTCGGCCCAACTTGCCCATGCCAGTTCAGTTTTAGTTTATTGCCACATGTACCGAGGTACAGTGAAAAGCTTTTGTTGCTTGCTAACCAGTCAACGACCAAGATGCCACATCTACACTAGTCCCACCTGCCTGCATGTGGCTTCATATGCCTCTAAACCTGTCCTATCCATGTAACCTGCCCAAATGACTCAACTATTTCCCCTCGCAGCTTGTTCAAATTACCCAAGGGAAAAAACTGGGTTAAAATAAAAAGTCTGAAGAGAGGTACGGACCTGAAACAGCATCTCCAGAGATGTTGCCTGACCCGCTGAGTTACTCCAGCACTCTGTGAAACGTCACCTATCCATGTTCCTCCACAGATGCTGCCTGACCCAATTCAATTTGTCTTTTGAGGGACAAATTTGTCATTTGGACCCCTTGAGGGTCCAAACGAAATGTCGTTTCTGCTGCCATACAATACAAAACAAAGAAGACCCGAGACACAACACAATTTACACATACATCCATCACAACGCTGTGATGGAAGGCAAAAATAATGTATCTCTCCACTGCACTCCCCCCCTCCCCCTGATGTCAGAGTCAAAGTCAAAGCCCCCGGCGGGCGATGGTGATTATCCCGCAGCCATTAAAGCCACGCCGGGTGATGCAAGGTCGCGCACCGGGTCTTGGTGTTAGAGCCCCAGCGCTCGCCCGCAAAGTTCCGGCAGCAATTCCAAGCCGCGCGGGGGGATAAAGCCCCGCTCCAGTGCTCCTCAACCCCGCAACTCGGGCGGGAGAAGTCGCCGCTGCGGAAGCCCCGAAAAGCGGTCTCCCACCAGGGGACCCGCGGGCTTCCAGTGTTGCCGTCCGCCAGACCCGCGGTTGTAGCCTCCGAATCTCCGGGGGTCGGGTAGCAGCAGCGATTGTCTCCCCCACAGCTCCCACCCGCTCCGGACTCGGCCAGCCCCGTGACGGTGAGTAGTCCGCAGCTCCGCAACTGGAGCCCCAGGTCGTTCCTGCTGGAGGCCGCTCCCACGTTGCCCAGCCCCAACGACACGGAGACCCGACAAAGAAAAGGTCGGGTCTCCCGTGCAGCGGAAGATTTTAAAGTTTCCCCACCCCCCACCCCCACCCCCCCACACACATACCCCGACAAAAAAATAATAAAAAACGACATAAAAACGAGACAAAAATAATAAAGGACAGACGGACTGCAGAGGCCGCTGAGTTACTCCAGCACTCTGTGAAACATCACCTATCCATGTTCTCCACAGATGCTGCCTGACCCGCTGAGTTACTCCAGCACTCTGTGTCTATCTTGGGTATAAACTAACACACGCAATTCAATTTTCATTAACAAACTGTGTATTCACCCTAAACTATCCCCCCTCTTGACTTCATACACTGAAGGGCTAACGTGGTCGAGCTAGCCGTGCGGCCTCGAGGGGCCGGTCCACTTCGATCGCGGGGAGCCGTATGGAGTTGTGCGGAGCTGGTCCCGACATCGCGCGGGGCTCCGAAAAACTGACACTTTCAAAAATTCCTCGCGGCAACGGCCTGCCGCCCCGCTGTCGCATGGAGGCCGCACGTACCGCCTCGACGCCGCACGCACCGCCTCGACGCCGTACGCAGCGTCTTGACGCCGTACGCACCATCCCGACGCCGTACGTCACGCGCGAACTTCCCGCGGACTTCGCTCGAACTTCACGTCAATCACTCGACCTCCGCGCGGCCCCGCTTCCGGTTTGGTCGCGCTTGCCGCATGCAGTCGCATGCTCGTGGGACAGGCCCCTTGATTCATGTTCACAGAGGGACGCAGTGGTGGAGCTGCTGTCTTAAGGCCCTGTCCCACGATGCGAGTTTACCCAAGAGCTCTCCCGAGTTAAAAAAAAATAATCAAACTCGTGGTAAATACGTAGCGGCTACGTCGAAGTTCGTGGATGTCTCGTAGCAGCTCGTAACGCTAACGGCAGGTACTCGGGAAACGCAGAACCTCGTGAAGTTTTTTCAACAGTGCGAAAAATTTCCAAGAGTAAACAAATACTCGTGATGAAGTACCACGAGTTTGATTTTTTAATTAAAACTCGGGTGAGCTCTTGGGTAAACTCGCATCGTGGGACAGGGGCTTTACAGCGCCAGATACCTGACCACAGGGCTGTCTGTACGAAGTTTGCACATTCTCCCCGTGACCGGTCACTACAGTTTCCTCCCACACTCCAAAGACGAGCGAGCTTGTAGGATAATCGGTTTCTGTAATGGGTCCCTTGTCTGTAGGATGGAAATAGTGTGCGGGTGATTGCTGGTCTGCGCGGACTCAGTATCTCTAAAACTCTACCACCCGCCAATATTACCCTGCCGCATAAAAAGGGAGCAAGGCAGAAATAGGGGAACTAGAGGCCGGTTAGTCTGACTTCAGTGGCTGGGAAGATTTTAAAGTCCATATAAAGGATGAGGTTTACAATAAAATAGGCCAAAGTCATCGTGGCTTTGTGAAGGGGAGGTCTTGCTTGGCAAATTTGCTGCAATTCTTTGAAGAAGTAAAGGGGCTGTCCCACTGTACGAGGTCATTCAAGAGCTCTCCGAGTTTTAAAATAAAATCAAACTCGTGGTAAGCACGTAGAATGTACGTAGCGGGTACGCGGAGCTCGGGGACGTCTCTTAGCGGCTCTGTAACGCTAACGGCAGGTACTCGGGAAACTCGTGAAGACTCGTGAAGATTTTTCAACGTTGAAAAATGTCCACGAGACCCCCCCGAGTACCTACGAGTGGCTATTACCATAATTCTCCGAGTTCGAATCAGGCGAAACTCGGGAGAACTTTGGAATTAGCTCGTACAGTGGGACAGGCCCCTTAAATAGCACGACAATCAAAGGAGAGTCAGTAGATGTTGTTACTTCGATTTTCAGATAGCCTTTGATAAGGTGCCACACGTGAGGCTGCGGAAGGGAGATGAGAGCCCACGGCATCAAAGGGCAGATACTAGCATGGATAGCAGGTTGGCTGGATCGCAGAAGACAAAGAGTGGCAATAAAGGGGGCTTTTTCTGCTCGGCTGCCAGTGACTAGCGGAGTCCCGCAGGGCTCGGTGCTGGAGCCACTGCTCTTCACGTTGTATGTTAATGATTTGGACGAGGGGATTGAAGGCTTTGTGGCAAAGTTTGTGATGATACGAAAATAGGGGGAGGGGCGGGTAGTGTAGAGAAAGCAGGGACTCTGCAGAAGGACTTGGACAGGTTGGGAGAGTGGGCAGAGAAGTGGCAGATGGAATATAGTGTAGCAAAGTGTGGAGTCATGCATTTTGGGAGTAGGAATAAAGGCAGAGAATATTTTCTAAATGGGGAGAGAATCCAGAAATCGGAGGTGCAAAGAGACTTGGGAGTGCTGGTGCAGGATTTTGGGCCCCATATCTGAGGAAGAATGTTGCTGGCTCTGGAGAGGGTCTGGAGGAGGTTTACAAGAATGATCCCAGGAATGAGCGGGTTAACCTATGATGAGCGTTTGTCGGCACTGGGCCTGTACTCGCTGGAGTTTAGAAGGTTGAGGGGGGACCTCAGTGAAACATACAGAATAGTGAAAGGGCTTGGATAGAGTGGATGTGGAGAGGATGTTTCCACTAGTGGGAGAGTCTAGACTGGAGTTCATAGCCTCAGAATTAAAGGACGTTCTTTTAGGAAGGAGATGAGGAGGAATGTCTTTAGTCAGAGGGTGGTGAACCTGTGGAATTCTTTGGGCACAGAAGGCTGTGGAGGCCAAGTCAGTGGATATTTTTAGGGCAGAGATAGATAGATTCTTGATGTCAGAGGTTATGGGGAGAAGGCAGGAGACTGGGGCTGGAGGGAGAGATAGATCAGCCACGATTGAATGGCGGAGTAGATAATGGGCCGAATGGCCTAATTCTACACCTATTCCTTATGAACTTATGACCAAACTCTGAACAATGTGCCCCTCAGGTTCATATTAAATCTTGCCCCTCTCACCATAAACATACATCCTCTTGTTTTTGATTCCCCCCAAAAACCGTATTCCCCTCATGATTTTATGCACTGATTCAACTCCCATTGGTTTTCATATGCTCTAGGACAGAATTAGGCCATTCGGCCCATCAAGTCTACTCCGCCATTCAATCATGGCTGATCTATCTTTCCCACTCGAACCCCATTCTCCTGCCTTCTCCCCATAACCCCTGACACCCGTACTAATCAAGAATCTATCAATCTCCGCCTTAAAATATCCACTGACTTGGCCTCCACAGCCGTCTGTGGCAATGAATTCCACAGATTCACCACCCTCTGACTAAAGACATTCCTCCTCATCCCCCTTCCTAAAGGTATGTCCTTTTATTCTGCGGCTATGCCCTCTGGTCCTAGACTCTTCCGCTAGTGGAAACATTCTCTCCACTGTCAATCGACATTAGACAATAGGTGCAGAGTAGGCCATTCGGCCCTTCGAGCCAGCACTGCCATTCAATGTGATCATGGCTGATCATCCCAAATCAGTACCCCATTCCTGCCTTTTCCTCATATCCCCTGACTCCGCTACCTTTAAGAGCCCTATCTAGCTCTCTCTTGAAAGCATCCAGAGAACCTGCCTCCACCGCCCTCTGAGGCAGAGAATTCCACAGACTCACCACTCTCTGTGAGAAAAAGTTTTTCCTCGTCTCCGTTCTAAATGGCTTACCCCTTATTCTTAAACTGTGTCCTGGTTCTGGACTCCCCCAACATCGGGAACATGTTTCCTGCCTCTAGCGTGTCCAAGCCCTTAACAATCTTGTATGTCTCAATGAGATGCCCTCTCATCCTTCCAAACTCATTTCTAAACACTGGATTTTTTTTGCACCAGATTTTGAACATACTTTTCATTGTGGTACTTGCTAATTGAAGAACGCTGCTCGAATAGTGAAATCTTCTCGTAATTAAGGAATAACACATTCTTGGCACATTCCATGCCAACAAATAATAATTAGCAGTGAGGATCATCTGTTCATAACGTCTGTCTTCTGCCTAAAATCAAGGCAAAGCTGTAGTGATCAGTGTTGTGCCTTTCACATTTTACGTCCTTTGAGCAAGTATAGTATCTTTATAAGATCGGCACAATGTGCTGGAGTAACTCAGCGTGTCAGGCAGTGTCTCTGGAGAAAATGATGAGTGATGCTTCGGGTTTGAAGAATGGAGCAGTGGGCTTGTATACTCTGGAGTTTAGAAGAATGAGAGGGGATCTTATTGAAACACACAAGATTATTAAAGGCCTGTCCCAGTTACGCGACTTTTTCGGCGACTGCCGGCACCCGTCATAGCTCGTTACAGGTGGCCGATAATTATCAACCTGTTGAAAATCCAGCGGCCACCAGAACAAGGTACGAATCTTTGGGCGACTACTCACGACCGTACAGGCTTCAACCCGCGACATGTCGCCTGTACGGTCGTGAGTCGTCTCCTCAGTCGCCCAAAGAGTCGTAGCGTCTTGCTGGTCGACGCTGAATTTTCAACGTGTTGATGGGGCTCGTCAGCCTGGGAAGGCAGACCATCTAGGAGAGGGGAAACTCTGATTTCAAACCTCCTCTGCCTTTGTGGCCATATCCAGTCATGGAAAAGGCTCCGGGAGTAAACCGCAAGAAAATCCGGAGTCGGAGCCCCTAAGGCAGTTCGTCGTTGTCTACAACCTCGCTCTGGCAGCTCCTGTGACGGCGCTGGTGCCAAACTGTAACGGCCCTGCTGTTCCTTTGATCGATCAGCGACGTGGAGAGGGGGGGACGTGCTGCATGTGCAACAGCCTGTCCTCCATATGACATCGCCCAGGGCTTGCATCCGACCAGGATGCATCACCCATGGTCAGTCATGACCGAAGGGGGCCCACTACTCATTTTTGAAGTCCTGTTTCTGTGCTGTATTTCTAAACTAAACTGAACTAAACCGATTAAGGGATTCGCTCCAACCATCTAGTGGTCACTCCGTGAGACAACAAGTTGCTTTCAAAAACAAAGTTATTTTTAACAGCGAAAAATGTATGTTAGTTAGAAAACTGCAAGCTAAAAATACTAAAGGCTGTTTGTTACTTTGTTTAATCGAGTTTAAATGGAAATTGAAGTCAATTTCATGTCAATTTCAAAGCCTCACCAATTTCAATGCCTTGTCAATTTCAATCGCCTCCGCAGTGTAAAGCCCCCGTCCCACTGTACGAGGTCATTCACGAGTTCTCCAGAGTTTTCCCCTGATTCGAACTCGGAGGATGTCCGTAGCGGGTCCGTAGGAGTTCGTGGATGTCCGTAGCGGCTCGTAATGCTAACGGTAGGGTGCTCGGGACATCCGGTAAACTCGTGACGTTTTTTCATCCATGTAAAAAATGTCCACGAGTAAAAAAAAATACTCAGTGATGAAATTTCTTTTTACTTTTTATTCGTTCGAGCCGCTACGGAGACATCCACGAACTCCTACGGACATTCTCCGAGTTCGAATCGGGGGAAAACTCAGGAGAACTCGTGAATTACCTCGTACAGTGCAGGGACTTAACTAGCAGCATGTTTTTATTAAAGAGGCAGTCTGTTATAACCAAAATCCGTTATAAAGAGGTCTGTAATAACAAGGTTTCACTTTATTCAGGCAATCAGTCTGATGATGGGACCTGACCCAAAACGTCACCTATCCACTTTCTCCAGAGATGCTGCCTGACCCGCTGTGTTACAAGTACTCCAGCACTTTGTGTGTGTTTTTTTTGCAAACCAGCATCTGCAGTTCTTTGTTTCTTTCTTAAATATCCCTTTGCCATCCAAGGTTCCCTAATCTTGCCATCTTTGCCTCTCATCCGACCTGGAATTCGATTTTCCAGCATTTTTGTGTACCTGGAATAAGCTGACCCTGAATTTGTTCTTACCCCTTTATAAAGGACGCCGACTTGTTTTACCGACATAATCAGTACAATCACGGAAGCAAATGAACTTCGGGGCAGCATGGTGCTATAACGGAAGGAGTTACTGCCTTACAGCACCAAAGAACTAGGTTCGATCCTGACTAAGGTTGCTGTCGATACGAACTTTTGTACGTTCTCCCTGTGACTGCGTGGGTTTTCTCTGGGTGCTCCGGTTTCCTCCCACACTGCAAATACAGTTTTTTCGGCTCTCAGCTGTCCCTCAGCCCACTGGCTCCTCCTCCTCCTTTCTACTTTCCCCCCCCCCCATCACATCAGTCTGAAGAAAGGTTTTGGCCCGAAACATTGCCTATTTCCTTCGCTCCATAGATGCTGCCTCACCCGCTGAGTTTCTCCAGCATTTTTGTCTACCCCAGGTATGTAGGTTATTTGGCTTCTGTAAATTGTTAAAAAATTCCCCCTGGTGTGTTGGTGGTGATCACTGTTCGGCACGGACTCGGTGAGCCGAAGGGCCTGTTACCACGCTGTTTCTCTACAGTCTAAAGTCTAAATGATACTCTATTGTCACATGTACCTCGGTACAGTGATATGTATTGCACACAAAGGGTGGTGGGTGTCTGGAACCAGCTGCCAGAGGAGGTAGTTGAGGCTGGGACTATCCCATCGTTTACGAAACAGTTGGACAGGTACATGGATAGGACAGGTTTGGAGGGATATGGACCAAGCGCAGTCAGGTGGGACTAATGTAGCTGGGACATTGTTGGCCGGTGTGGGCGAGTTGGGCCGAAGGGCCTGTTTCCACACTGTATCACTCTATGCCACTCTGTAACCCGGTAAAATCATACAGCAGACCTCACTCTGGGCAGAACACAAGTGTACAGTGCACCGGCAAAGTTACCAAAGTTCACCGAGCAGTCCTATGTACTGCCGGCCGTGCACGTGGCAGCAGCCCCCCTCCCCCACACATGCTGGGTCCCCTTTTGCACGTGACGGCTCCCCCCCCCACCGATCTCGGCAGCTCCCCGAAGCCAGGTTCCCCCCTGGTTCTCAGCGTATTCTACATGTGGTCAGGGAACATAGAAAACATAGAAACATAGAAAATAGGTGCAGGAGGAGGCCATTCGGCCCTTCGAGCCAGCACCGCCATTCATTCTGATCATGGCTGATCGTCCCCAATCAATAACCCGTGCCTGCCTTCTCCCCATATCCCTTGACTCCACTAGCCCCCTGGAGCTCTATCTCTTAAATCCATCCAGTGATTTGGCCTCCACTGCCCTCTGTGGCAGGGAATTCGATAAATTCACAACTCTCTGGGTGAAAAAGTTTTTTCTCACCTCAGTCTTAAATGACGTCCCCTTTATTCTAAGACTGTGGCCCCTGGTTCTGGACTCAGACCAATAGACAATGGACAATAGGTGCAGGAGGAGGCCATTCGGCCCTTCGAGCCAGCACCGCCATTCAATGTGATCATGGGTGATCATCCCCAATCAGTACCCCGTTCCTGCCTTCTCCCCATATCCCCTGACTCCGCTATCTTTACGAATCAGTGGAACAGCGGAACTGGTCTGGAACATCACACTTGTGAAATACCAATCAGCGTACTTCAGATTTATTTTGGTGGGATGGGACGGAAATAAAGTTTTACCTCAGCGAGAAGAAGGATCCCGTGCCGTGTAAGAAAATGGACTTCCTTTTATGTCAGTGATGTTTGTGCACCAGAAAGGAACGTATTAATCACTGTCGACCGACACAAAATTGCTGGAGTAACTCCGCGGGACGGGCAGCATCTCTGGAGAGAAGGAATGGGTGGCGTTTCGGGTCGAGACCCTTCTTCAGACTTAGGAGAGGGAGACACAGAGACATGGTAGGGTGAGGTGTGAAAAGGAGACATCAAAGGGGATGGAGATCAAGGAAATTGTAGAATAGATCACATTGTGTCCTTCTGTAGATGAGGCTGTCATCATTGTAGTAGTGAGCAATATGGGAACACTAGGTGGCGCAGCGCTAGAGTTGCTGCCTCACAGTGCCAGAGTCCTGGGTTCGATCCTGACTATGGGTGCTGTCTGTATGGAGTTTGTACATTCTCCCCGTGACCTGGCTGGGATTTCTCCGAGTCAGAGGGCGGTGAATCTATTCTTTAGTCAGAGGGTGGTGAATCTGTGGAAGGCTGTCGAGGCCAAGTCAGTGTATAGTTTTAAGGCAGAGATTGATAGATTCTTGATGAATACAGGTGTCAGAGGCTGGAGAATGGGGCTAGGAGGGAGAGATAGATCAGCCATGATTGAATGGTGGAGTAGACCTGATGGGCCAAATCAAGGGCGTGCACGTACAGCAGGCAGTGAAGAAAGCTAATGGAATGTTGGCCTTCATAACAAGAGGATTTCAGCATAGGAGTAAAGAGGTTCTTCTGCAGTTGTACAGGGCTCTGGTAAGACCACATCTGGAGTATTGCGTACAGTTTTGGTCTCCTAATTTGAGGAAGGACATCCTTGTGATTGAGGCAGTGCAGCGTAGGTTCACAAGATTGATCCTTGGGATGGCGGGACTGTCATATGAGGAAAGATTGAAAAGACTAGGCTTGTATTCACTGGAGTTTAGAAGGATGAGGGGGGGGTTTCTAATAGAAACATATAAAATTATAAAAGGACTGGACGAGCTAGATGCAGGAAAAATGTTCCCAATGTTCCGAATGGCCTACTCCTGCACCTATTGTCTATTGTCTATTGGTCTGATTCCAGAACCAGGGGCCACAGTCTTAGAATAAAGGGGAGGCCATTTAAGACTGAGGTGAGAAAAAAACGTTTTCACCCAGAGAGTTGTGAATTTGTGGAATTCCCTGCCACAGAGGGCAGTGGAGGCCAAGTCCCTGGATGGATTTAAGAGAGAGTTAGATAGAGCTCTAGGGGCGAGTGGTATCAAGGGATGTGGGGAGAAGGCAGGCACGGGTTATTGATTGGGGACGATCAGCCATGATCACAATGATCACAAGGGTGCTGGCTCGAAGGGCCAAATGGCCTCCTCCTGCACCTATTGTCTATTGTCTATTGTCTATTGACATTGTTGGCTGGTGTGGGCAAGTTGGGCCGAAGGGCCTCTTCACATGCTGTATGACTATGACTCGTACAACTCCATCATTAATCATATTTTATCAATGCAATTGAAATTTCTTCACAACACCCATTGTCTAATTAGAGTCATTAGAGGATCATCTAACCTCAGCTAGCCTTTTCTGGGAGGAATTCTTTTTTAGCAACCAATGAATCATTTGGTTCATCCGTCTATTTCTAAATATATAAGGCTGACGGATCAGGACATTCCTATCCTTACAATCCTGTTATCTTGGCCTTTTCTTGTTCACACGATCCAACTTGACATTTACTTGGAGTGCCGCGGAATTCTATTATGACCTAATGATTGGCACTGATTTATCTTATCGAGGTATCCAGAGAATATTTTCTACCGCTATTTTAAGCGGTCAAAGCCAAAATAACCCGATCAGTCCCTTGCACGGACAGTTTCTAATTATAAAAAATTACCACTGTGTTGAAGAAAGAACTGCAGATGCTGGAAAAATCGAAGGTAGACAAAAATGCTGGCGAAACTCAGCGGGTGAGGCAGCATCTATGGAGCGAAGGAATAGGTGACGTTTCGGGTCTCGGTAGCAAAACAGAATTTCTCCTCATTGGCTCCAAATCAACACTCACTAAAATTAACAACCCCACTCTCACTATCGACGGCACCACTGTCTCCCCATCTCCTCAGGCACGCAACCTTGGCGTGATCCTTGACTCAACCCTCTCTCTTGAGCCTCACATCCGCCATGTTGTCAAAACATCATTTTTTTACCTCCGCAACATTGCAAAAATCAGATCCTCTCTCACACCCCCCGCTGCTGAAAGACTCATCCATGCCTTCATCTCCTCCCGACTGGACTACTGTAACTCTCTTCTTTTCGGAATCAATTCCAGCAACATCAACCGACTCCAACTGGTCCAGAATGCAGCCGCCCGACTCATCACCCACACCAAATCCTGGCACCACATCACCCCAGTTCTCAAAGAACTTCACTGGCTTCCCATTTCCCACCGGATCACCTACAAAATCCTGGTCCTCACCTACAAAGCCCTCAACAACCTGGCCCCCCCTTATCTCATTGACCTCCTCTCCCCCTACCAACCCTCACGGTCCCTCAGATCCACATCAGCTGGTCTCCTCTCCACTCCGAAATCAAACCTCTGCACCTTTGGAGGCAGAGCCTTCTCCAGGGCAGCTCCCAGGCTCTGGAATTCCCTCCCACAACCGGTCCGAAATTCTGAGTCCCTCACCATCTTCCAGTCCCGCCTCAAGACCCATCTCTTCACCTCTGCATACCCTTAGTCCCATGTTCCCCTCCCCTCTGTCTTACTGCTCTATTTTGTTTTGTTTATTCCTGACTCTCAATTGTAAAGCGACTTTGAGTCCTGAAAAGCGCTATATAAATAAAATCTATTATTATTATTATTACCTACGACTGTGTTGAGATGTTTAGAGTTTTTTTTAATTCACCTGGCTTGGAATCATTGTTTCCAAACCATAAATCTCTGAACTCAAGCCGCTAGTAGCTGCTCCTTGAGAAGTCGTATTTCTGAATCCATTGGGATCTAATTTGTACCTCTTCCACACAAGCTCTTCACATAATAGGTTGTTCTTTAATAGATGGGTATCTCTCCAGAGATGCTGCTTGTCCCACTGAGTTACTCCAGCATTTTAGACATTAGACAATAGACAATAGGTGCAGGAGTAGGCCATTCGGCCCTTCGAGCCGGCACCGCCATTCACTGTGATCATGGCTGATCATCCACAATCAGTACCCCGTTCCTGCCTTCTCCCCATATCCCCTGACTCCGCTATCTTTAAGAGCTCTATCTAACTCTCTCTTGAAAGCATCCAGCGAATTGGCCTCCACTGCCTTCTGAGACAGAGAATTCCACAGATTCACAACTCTCTGGGTGAAAAAGCTTTTCCTCATCTCCATTCTAAATGGCCTACCCCTTATTCTTAAACTAAGGCCCCTGGTTCTGGACTCCCCCAACACCGGGAACAGGTTTCTAGCCTCTAGCATGTCCAATCCCTTAATAATTTTATATGTTTCAATGAGATACCCTCTCATCCTTCTAAATTCCAGTGTATATAAGCCCAGTCGCTCCATTATATCAACATATGACAGTCCATCCATCACGGGAATTAACCTCGTGAACCTACGCTGCACTCCCTCAATAGAAAGAATGTCCTTCCTCAAATTTGGAGACCAAAACTGCACACAATACTACAGGTGTGGCCTCACTAAAGCCCCGCAGAAGGACCTCTTTGCTCCTATACTCAACACCTCTTGTTATGAAGGCCAACAAGCCATTAGCTTTCTTCACTCCCTGCTGTACCTGCAATCTTATTTTCAGTGACTGATGAACAAGGACCCCAGATCCCGTTGTACTTCCCCTTTTCCCAACTTGACACCATTCTGATAATAATCTGCCTTCCTGTTATGGCCACCAAAGTGGATAAGCTCACATTTAACCACATTAAACTGCATCTGCCGTGGATCTGCCCACTCACCCAACCTGTCCAAGTCACCCTGCATCCTCATAGCATCCTCCTCACAGTTCACACTGCCACCCAGCTTTGTGTCATCTGCAAATTTGCCAATGTTATTTTTAATCCCTTCATCTAAATCATTAATGTATATTGTAAATAGCTGCGGTCCCAGCACCGAGCCTTGCGGTACCCCACTATATTTTGTATCCATCTTTGATTTAAACCAGCATCTGCAGTTCTTTCCAACACAGGTTGTTCTTTAATATCCATTTCCAGGCCGATGTTTGCATTAGCTTTTGATTTGAATGACATTTTTGTTATAAGGACTCTTGTATTACATAAAGAAGGCCAGTGACTGAATCAGGCAATACCTTAGAACTGGGGCAACACCGTGGTGCAGCGGTAGAGTTGCTGCCTTACAGCGCCAGAGACCCGGGTTCAATCCTGACCACAGGTGCTGTCTGTGCAGAGTTTGTACGTTCTCCCCGTGACCACCTGGGTTTTCTCCGGGTGCTCTGGTTTCCTCCCACACTCCAAAGACGTACAGGTTTGCAGGTTAGTTGGCTTCTGTAAATTGTCCGTAGTGTGTAGGATATGGTCGGCACAGGCTCGGTGGGACGAGGGGCCTGTTTCCACGCTGTATCTCTAAAGTCTCAAGTCAGTTGCCTAATTTAACCCAATCTTACCAGGGCTGGGATAGGATAGAAGTACGCCAACCGCTGATCAATGCTGCATTTAAAAAAATGTCATGACTTTACCCCAAGTTGAATTGTGGGGCGGCACGGTGGCGCAGCGGTAGAGCTACTGCTTTGCAGCGCCAGTGACCCTGGTTCGATCCTGACTACGGGGTGCTGTCCGTATGTACGGAGTTTGTACGTTCTCCCCGTGACCTGCGTGGGTTTTATCCGAGATCTTTGGTTTCCTCCCACACTCCAAAGACGTGCGCGTTTGAAGGTTAATTGGCTTGGTATAAATGTAAATTGTCCCTAGTGTGTGTAGGGTAGCGTTGGTGTGCGGGGATCGCTGGTCGACGCGGGCTCCGTGGGCCGAAGGGCCTGTTTCCGGGCTCAACTAAACTAAACAAGTGTTGCTTAATATTCCTGGAAAATTGTAACACCCTGGAAAATGTGATATGTGAATGCGTTCCGTCGATTAGCTTATCTGACACTGGTGACGGTATTTTGACTGTGATTGTTGAATGAGTTAAATAAAGCACAGCGGCCTTGAGAATAGAAGCATTGACTGGATACACAACTGGGAGATCCTTTATAACATAAAGACAAACCTTGCGATCAAATTAATTTGGGTTGACAAAAACCATCTTGAGCATGATATCCGGTGAGTTCACACGATTTCTTGGTTTATTAATAATGTCGATTAGTCACTATTAACTATCTTGACTTTTTAATTATGAGGTGTAATTTTCACTGACTATAGACACTTATTGTCCTTTCTTAAATGAAATGAGCTGGATTGTTTCCTCCGGAACGTCGGAGTCTCAGGGCAGACCTGATAGAAGTAGATCAAATTCTGAGAGTTATATATAAGCCCGAACATTTTTCACTGGGGTGGAAAGAGACCGCTTTCCGCGACGCAACTTCTCCCGCCCGTGTCGCGGGGTTGGAACGACCCGGAGCTGGGGCCGTAAATCGCCCGGCGCAGCTTTAATGGCCGCGGGATATTCCAGCGCCCGCCGGTGGGCTCCAACTTGGTGACTTTTGGGCCCGTAGCGAGGCCGTACACCGCCCGGCGCGGCCTCAACGGCCGTGGGACTTCACATTGCCCGCCTGGGGCTTCAACATCAGGAGCAAAATGGTGCAGGGGGAGAGAAAAGACTTTGCCTTCCATCACAGTGAGGAGGAGATTCACTGTGATGGATGTTTTTCTGTAGATTGAATTGTTTGTGTGTCGTGTAGGAATTGTTTTGTTTGTGTGGCTGTGGAAATGGAATTTCGTTTGAGCCTCTTTGAGGTTCAAATGACAAGAATAAAATCTAATCAATCAATGTCAAAGACTAGAGGACTTACCTTCAAAGGGGCAAAGTTTAAGGGAGATGTTGCGGGGCAAGACTTTTTACGCAGAGGGTGGAACATGCTGCCAGGGGTTGGTGGTGGAGGCAGAAGGAATAGTGGCGTTTAAGATGCTTATACGTAGGCACATTGATATGCAAAGATTAGCTCGCGTGCAGGCAGTGGAGATTCGATTTATTATTGTCACGTGTCATTTTGTTATCCCATCAGAACAGATAATAGGATATATAAATACAATCATAGAATATAGTTCTCAGCAGTTAAACTGGAAAGGGAGCAGAGGATGTTGCCAGGGCCTGAGCTATAGGGAGAGAGTAATGTCAGACTGGGACGCTATTCCTGGGTGAGGGGCAATCTTATAGAGGTATATACGATCACGAGGGGACTAGATTGAGTCTATTACTCAGAGTAGTAGTATTGAGGACCAGAGAACATAGGTTGAGGGTGAGGAGGAGAAATGTAATAGGAACCTGAGGGGCAACTTTTTTTACCCAAAGGGTGGTGGGTGTATGAAATGAGCTGCCGGAGGAGGTAGTTGAGGCAGGTACCATCACAATGTTTAAAAAAACATCTGGACAGGTACATGGCTAGGACAGGCTTAGTGGAATATGGGCCAAACACAGGCAGGTGGGTGTAGATTAGTGATTAATGTCCTTAGAAGGTAATCAAAATGCCTCACTTATCTCGTTTAATGGTTCTCCACTACACCCTATCGGCCAAGTAAGGTTACGTTGCTGTCTCAACTCGTGTGACCACATCCTGGATTTTTACGTGGTGCGCGAGAAGGTACCATCCATACTGGGTGCCGATGCAGTGGGACTAGTGCAAATGGGACATGTTGGTCGGCATGGGCAAGTTGGGCTGAAGGGCCTGTTTCCACACTGTATCACTCTGTGGCTCTTTTTAATTTTTATCCTTCATTATCTGTGCATGAGAAAATGGTTCCAGCTTATACGCACATATTTTTTAAATCCTTGGCAACAAAAGTAAATAGTCTGCTTATCTTTAACTTATTCACATCAGCTTCCATTTTAAATCTTGGTGCGTCATGGCCCCTTCGTCTTCGTATCTGCTGTTAAAAATGGATAACTTTATTATCCAGGGTTTCACTTGTCAACCTTCTTTGAATTTGCTGCAATGTTTCATTGCTTCTTTTGATAAAAGAACTTGCTTCAAATAATATTTTGCAATGCGTTACAGATTTTAGAAAGAAATTGAAAGCTGTCTTAAAATATAATAGGTGTCCTTGAAAGGCAACTCAGTACGTTTTTGGCCTTGCTGACAACAACATCCTATTGACTGCTTTAAGGCTACAAACAAAATCTTACTCATCCAAGGCCATCCATTAATAAAGTGTTGCATTTATTGCCTGTACTAATGAAAATATAACGCACTTTTAAATACTGCCGATCGTCTCGATGTTTTCCATTTAAAATGTCCTTTGAATGTAATCAAGATGTTCTGTGAATGCAATGCGTCCACTCTGCGTTGATCACTGCGCCAGAGAACTTTGCCCCCGCAACTAATTTTGTACGGGCGGCACGGTGGCGCAGCGCCAGAGACCCGGGTTCGATCCCGACGACGGGCGCTGTCTGTACGGAGTTTGCAGGTTGTCCGCGTGACCTGCGTGGGTTTTCTCCGAGATCCCCGGATTCCTCCTACATTCCAAAGACGCGCAGGTTTGTAGGTTAATTGGCTCGGTAATTGGAGGTTAATTGTAAATTGTCCCAAGTGTGTGTTGGATAGTGTTAATATGCAGGTCGGCGAGGACCCGGTGGGCTGAAGGGCTTGTTTGCGCACTATACCACTAATCTAAACCATAAACTAATCTATTGCTCATAGATCTGCTCGACACAATATGTTGGAGCAGTGATTGAAGTGAAGCAGATTAAATTTTTTATTAATTATCTCATAAATTTCTCATTAATACCGATTGAATTTATGTCTAAGAATGCTGAGGCAGAATGCAAAACTTCAATTCCAATGTCTTTCTGAAAATATATGTAAATTTATTTCAAGTTTACCATGATTTCATTGATTCTAAAGACAGACACAAAAAGCTGGAGTAACCCAGTGGGTCAGGCAGCATTTCTGGAGAAAAGGAAAAGGTGATGTTTCGGGTCGAGACCCTTCTTCAGACCTTTATACGTCACCTATTCCTTTTCTCCAGAGATGCTGCCTGACCCACTGGGTTAAACCAACATTTTGTGTATTTCTCCAGTGTAAACGAGCATCTCCCTACATATTCAATTGATCTGTCCTCTTCCCAACGCAGCTCAGTTGAGAAGCAATTGATTTTAACAGTATATTCGTGAATCTTTATGTTCTATATGAGAAATAATATTAATAATAATTTGTGGGGTAGACTGAAACTGACTCCCCTCCCCCCACCCCCAATCTTTGCACATCCCCAATCCTTTCCACTCGTCATTTTAATTTCATGTTTCATGTATTTTATGATTTTATGACCGTTGTCATTTCCCTCCTGGGATAAATAAAGTTCTATCGTATCGTATTGTAATAATATAGGAAATTAGTTATTACATAAATATAGAAACGTCACCTATCCATGTTCTCCACAGATGCCACCGAAGGCTGTGGAGGCCAAGTCCATGGGTATTTTTAAGGTTTAGTTTAGTTAGTTTAGAGACACAGCTCGGAAACAGGCCCTTCGGCCCACCGAGTCCACGCCGATCAGCGATCCCCGCACACTAACACCACCCTACCCACACTAGGGACAATTTACAATTTTACCAAAACCAATGAACCTACAAACCTGGACGTCTTTGGAGTGTGGGAGGAAACCGGAGCACCCGGAGAAAAACCCACGCGGGTCACAGGGGGAACACACAAACTCTGTACAGATGACACCCATGGTCAGGATCGAACCCGGATCTCTGGAGCTATAAGGCAACAACTCTACCGCTGCGCCGCCGTCCCATCCTTTACTCTAACGAACCTCTACAGATGCAATGTAGAAAATATCCTGACTGGTTTGTATGTAGACAAAAGTGCTGGAGAAACTCAGCGGGTGCAGCAGCATCTATGGAGCGAAGGA
Source organism: Malacoraja senta (assembly GCA_038087875.1). Taxonomy (NCBI): domain Eukaryota; kingdom Metazoa; phylum Chordata; class Chondrichthyes; order Rajiformes; family Rajidae; genus Malacoraja; species Malacoraja senta. The sequence continues at coordinate 174,657 of JAXLNO010005967.1, forward strand.
AATAGGCATCGTTGGAAATAGGAGCGAAGGAAATAGGACGTTGCCTATTTCCTTCGCTCCATAGACGCTGCTGCACCCGCTGAGTTTCTCCAGCACTTTTGTCTACCTTCGATTTTCCAGCATCTGACTGGTTGTATCTTGGCCTGGTGCGGGAATTCCAATGCAAGGGAACGCAAGAGGTTTGCAGAGAGTGGTGGACTCTGCCCGGTCCATCACGGGCACAGCCTTCCCCACCATCAAGAAATGGCCACACCAGGCGCTGCCTCAACAAGGCGGCATCCACCATCACAGACCATCCGGGATGTGCCATCTTATCCCTGCTACCATCAGGCAGGAGGTACAGAAGCCTGAAGTCTCACACCACTAGCTTCAGGAACAGCTGCTATCAGATTCTTCAACTACCCTGCACAAACCTAACCCTACTATGAGAACGAAACACCATGGTCCACCTGTAGACACAAGGTAGTAGACACAACATGCTGAAAAAACTCAGCGGGACAGACAGCATCTCCGGAGAAAAGGAATAGGTGAGGCTTTTGGTTGAGACCCTTCTCCAGACTCCGGGTCGAGACCCTTCCTCACCACTACACTACACCCTCTTCTTAGGCCATGGCTGACCATGGGTGTCTCCAGGGTTGGAGGACGCCTGTGCGTGACTTTGTTTAACGTGGGGAGACTGGTGCACAGACAGCCACCCCACGGTCCTTGACAGATCTGGGTCAGGATCCAGTGGCATGGAGTCCAAGACGACCGGAGACCCTTTTCCGCTGCAGCCTTCATCCGCCTTCCCAGCCGTCGTGATGCTCCACTAAGGTCAGCCATCGTCCTCCGCCTGTTCCACCGTTGAGGTCTTGGTTGGATTGCTCTTTGTCAGGGACCTCCCCCTCGACCGTACCGCCATGGGTGGCCCTACCAGGAGCATAGCTCCAGACGGCTTCGCTCTCAGGATCTCAGGACCACACAAGCTTCTCCACCACGACAAGGTGACACTCCACCCCCCCCACCACGATATTCTGGTCTAGAAGCCAAACACTTATGAACTGTCCAAGTACACGTTAGATATCTACATGTGCAATATTATAGCAAAGCTGACCCTTTTTATTCTTACACTTTATTTTTATATTTTTAAATATAATGTTTTATTTAATTGTCAGCTGTATTTTATGCTTTTACCACGTGCGAGCAAAGCACCGTCAAATTCCTTGCTTGTGTCCACTCTGGACCATAAATTGATTCAGATTCTGGTTCAGATTCAGAGATATATAAAACAAATGAATGAAGGATATGCCAAAAAAGTAATGATGATCATGGAAACAGGCCATTGTTAGCTGTTAACTCCATATGATATGTTTAGTTTAGTTTAGTTTAGAGATACAGCGCCGAAAACAGGCCCTTCGGCCCACCGAGTCCGCGCCGACCAACGATCCCCGCACACTAACACTATCCCACACACACTGGGGACAATTTACATTTACACCAAGCCAATTCACCTACAAACCCGTACGTCTTTGGAGTGTGGGAGGAAACCAGAGATCTCAGAGAAAACCCACGCAGGTCACGGGGAGAACGTACAAACTCCGTACAGACAGCACCCGTAGTCGGGAAACATAGATACATAGAAAGTAGGTGCAGGAGTAGGCCATTCGGCCCTTCGAGCCTGCACCGCCATTCAATATGATCATGGCTGATCATCCAACTCAGTATCCCGTACCTGCCTTCTCTCCATACCCCCTGATCCCCTTTAGCCACAAGGGCCACATCTAACTCCCTCTTAAATATAGCCAATGAACTGGCCTCAACTACCCTCTGTGGCAGAGAGTTCCAGAGATTCACCACTCTCTGTGTGAAAAAGTTTTTCCTCATCTCGGTCTTAAAGGATTTCCCCCTTATCCTTAAGCTGTGACTCCTTGTCCTGGACTTCCCCAACATCGGGAACAATCTTCCTGCATCTAGCCTGTCCAACCCCATAAGAATTTTGTACGTTTCTATAAGATCCCCTCTCAATCTCCTAAATTCTAGAGAGTATAAACCAAGTCTATCCAGTCTTTCTTCATATGAAAGTCCTGAAATCCCAGGAATCAGACTGGTGAACCTTCTCTGTACTCCCTCTATGGCAAGAATGTTCTTCCTCAGATTTGGAGACC
>JAXLNO010005967.1:181800-184434 GCA_038087875.1 Malacoraja senta
CAATCTGTAATTATTATAGAAAGAATTTAGTGGATGAATATCAGAGCGGGCACTCAAAATAAACCTCTGTATGTAGAAATAAGGAACTGCAGATGCTGGTTTACACAGAAGTACACAAAGTGCTGGAGTAACTCAGCGGGTCAGGCAGCATTTCTGGAGAATGTGGATAGGTGACGTTTCACAGAGTGCTGGAGTAACTCAGCGGGTCAGGCAGCATCTGTGGAGCGAAGGAAATGGGCAACCTTTCGGGCCGAAACCCTGAAGGAAATAGGCAACGTTTCGGGCCGAAACCCGGAAGGGTTTCGGGCCGAAACGTTGCCTATTTCCTTCGCTCCATAGATGCTGCCGGAACATGGATAGGTGACGTTTCACAGAGTGCTGGAGTAACTCAGCGGGTCAGGCAGCATCTGTGGAGAACATGGATAGGTGACGTTTCACAGAGTGCTGGAGTAACTCAGCGGGTCAGGCAGCATCTCTGGAGAACATGGATAGGTGACGTTTCACAGAGTGCTGGAGTAACTCAGCGGGTCAGGCAGCATCTGTGGAGAACATGGGTATGTGATGTTTCAAGTCTGAAGAAGTGTCCCGACCCAAAACGTCACTATCCATGTTCTCCAGAGATGCTGCCTGACCCGCTGAGTTTCGTCAGCACTTTGTGTGCTTTAGAATAAACTTCTCTGTTTATTTAGTTTTGTCTAGTTTAGTTTTTGAAATACAATGTCAAAACAGGCCCTTCGGCCCAACGTGTCTGTGCGGACCAGTGATCACCCTGCAAGCTACCACTATCCCACACACTAGGGACAATTTACAATTTTACCAAAACTAGCTTTCAAGAGAGAGCTAGATAGGGCTCTTAAAAATAGCAAAGTCAGGGGATATGGGGAGAAGGCAGGAACGGGGTGCTGATTGGGGATGATCAGCCATGATCACATTGAATGGCGGTGCTGGCTCGAAGGGCCAAATGGCCTACTCCTGCACCTATTGTCTATTGTCTATTGTCTAATTAACCTACAAACCTGTACATGTTTGGAGTGTGGGAGGAAACCGCAGCACCTGGGGAAAATCCATGCGGTCACGGGGAGAACGTACGTACAAACTCCGTACAGACAGCACCCGTAGTCAGGATTGAACCCGTGTCTCTGGCGCTGTGAGGCGGCAACTCTACCGTTGCGCCACCGTGCCGCCCCTCAACAGCTGATCAACATCTTTCCTACATTGATGAGCAAAATTGAACACAATTCTCTCAGTAAGTGTAAGTAAGCTGTCTTGCCTCAGGACGTGAATAGAGGCACATCGAGAGTTATTCAGTTATCAGATAAAATAATGCAGATAATAAATAATAGATTAGTCTGGAGCTGTTTATGTGCATATCTCTCCAGAATTATGCCAGCAAATAGCTCACATTCTGGGCTACGTCAATTAAGTAAAGCTCAAATCTATTTCCGTCACGTGGGAGCCTTTTAGGAATGAATGATCGAAGAGTTCGATGTCACAAATCACTGTAGGAGCCTTGGTCGGAAGAAGGGTCTCGACCCGAAACGTCACCCATTCCTTCTCTCCAGAGATGCTGCCCGTCCCGCTGAGTTACTCCAGCATTTTGTGTCTGTCCTCGGTGTAAACCAGCATCTGCAGTTCCTTCCTACACTCTGTTGGAACCTTGCATTGTTTTACATTCCACGTTCGTTGAAGACTTGATTTTGCCTTAAGTAACGTCTATTTGCCTCTATTTTATTTTTCAGAATAAACGGAATTTTCCAATAGAAGGCAGCCTCACCACTTGTCACCATGAATACAGGTATGTTCCAAACTCCCAGAGCTAAGATTGAATGCATTCCTTGCATTAACCAACCCTTAAGGATGTTATTTGATCCAAATAGTTATTTGATCCAAAGTAGTCAGGATTGAACCCGGGTCTGTGGCACTGTAAGGCAACATCTCTGCATCACTGTACCACCCTTCGGGCCAATGTGTGAAGGCCTTTGTACCAAGAGGACCCTTGACCACCCTGTCCACCTGTGACACCACCTTCAAGGAACCATGTACCTGCACGCCTCGATCCCTCTGCTCCACTACACTCCCCAGAGCCCAACCATTCACCAACACTGTCCTACACACCAGGGATAATTGACAATTTTTACCAAAGCCAAATAACCTGGAAACCTTTATGTCTGTAGAGTGTGGGAGGAAACCAGAGCACCCGAGGAATATCAATAGACAATAGACAATAGGTGCAGGAGTAGGCTATTTGGCCCTTCGAGCCAGCACCGCCATTCAATGTGATCGTGGCTGAGCATCCCCAATCAGTACCCCGTTCCTGCCTTCTCCCCATATCCCCTGAATCCGCTATTTTTAAGAGCCCTATCTAGCTCTCTCTTGAAAGCATCCAGAGAACCTGCCTCCACCGCCCTCTGAGGCAGAGAATTCCACAGACTCACCACTCTCTGTGAGAAAAAGTGTTTCCTCGTCTCTGTTCTAAATGGCTTACCCCTTATTCTTAAACTGTGGCCCCTGGTTCTGGACTCCCCCAACATCGGGAACATGTTTCCTGCCTCTAGTGTGTCCAAGCCCTTAACAATCTTATATGTTTCAATGAGATCCCCTCTCATCCTTCTAAGGATCCTTCCTTATCCCGCG
>JAXLNO010005967.1:184634-207134 GCA_038087875.1 Malacoraja senta
AGAGAGGATGTTTCCACTAGTGGGAGGGTCTTAGGATCAGAGTTCATCGCCTCAAAATTAAATTACGTTCCTTTAGGAAGAAGATGCAGAGGAATTTCTTTAGCTGGAGGGTGGTGAATCTGTGGAATTCATTAACACAGAAGGCGGTTGAGGCCAAGTCAATGGATATTCTAAAGGCGGAGGTACATATATTATTGTTTAGTACAGGTGTCAGGGTTATGGGGAGAAGGCAGGAGAATGGGGTTAGGAGGGAGAGATAGATCAGATGGTTCTCGATTCCCCTACTCTGGGCAAGAGACTGCGTGATAATGTTAATTTTGGGCAGTTCTCATATTTGCACATTTATCACTTTTTTCTCCCCCCCACAATTTAGTAGCTCCTTCACCCCATTGAGCCAATGCCATCTCCAGTCTCACGTTTAAGAAAGAACTGCAGATGCTGGTAAAATCGAAGGTAGACACAAAGTGCTGGAGAAACTCAGCGGGTGAGGCAGCATCTATGGAGAGAAGGAATCGGCGATGTTTCGGGGTCGAGATGAAGAGGGAAGAATGGTCTCGACCCGAAACATCGCCAATTCCTTCTCTCCACAGATGCTGCTTCACCCGCTGAGTTTCTCCAGCATTTTGTGTCTACCTTTACTCAGTCCTGACTTATTTATCTGTGATCCTCCGCCAGTCATGTCCATCAACTCCTCCCAATGCCCCTTCTACCCACGAACATCAACACTAATTTACCACAGCTAATTAACCTTCCACTCAGTTGGGTTTTGCTCTATAGAGCAATAATGGGGGTGGTAATGATAATTGGGATGCTATGTCAATGGATATTTTTAAGGCAGATATAGATAGATTAGTATGAGTGTCAAAGGTCATGGGGAGAAGGCAGGAGAATGGGGTTAGGAGGGAGAGATAGATCAGATGGATTGAATGGTGGAGTAGACTTGATGGGCCGAATGGCCTAATTCTGCTCCAATCACTTATGAACATATGAATCCAAGTCTGTCCAACCACTCGCTTTAGCTAATACCGCCCCCAACCAACCTTACTTGTGGCAGCTTTCTGGTAAACCTCTTCTGCACCCTCTCCAAAGCCTCCACATCTTCCCTGTACTGGGCCCACCAGAACTGTTCGCAATACTCCAATACATATTTAGTTGTGTTTAGTTTAGAGCCCTGGAAACAGGCCTATCGGCCCACCGAGGCTGCACTGACCAGCGATCCCCGCAAACTATGCCACACACACACTAGGGACAATTTATGAATTGATATATAAATGACAAATGTGCACCTCTTTGGAGAAATAGTTCAAAGACGTACAGATTTTGTAGGTTAATTGGTATTGGTAAAATTATCCCTAGTGTGTTGTGTGTTCGCTGGTTGGTGTGGACTCGGTGGGCCTAAGGGGCTCTATTTCCATGCTATATCTCTAAAGTCTAAAGGGCCTGTCCCACTTGGGCGGCATTTGCACGTCATTTACGCAACAGGCCGGTAGTGACTGACGCGCGACAGTCGCGCAAAAAAGTATAGCAGTACGACAGTCTCGCGCCACGTGCCCCTGAGGGCTTTGACCCCTTTGGGAGCCATTTGCGATGTCGTTGGTACCTAGTCCGATCTCCATGGCAAGGATTTTCACAGTGAAAATCAAAGATACTATGGTGCGCCGCTCAAATAACGTGCAAATGGCGCGCCGATGGCGTACGGGTGGCGCATGGTTACGGACGATGACGCACGGTGACGCATAATAAATTAGCATAGGCAACGTTTGTGCGCCACGCGCTACACGTACGCCGCCAGTACGTCAGCGTACGCCATCAGTACGTCAGCGTGCGCAAGGGATATCACTCAGGTGGCACGCGGGGATTTTGAGCCTCACAAAATGCTGGCACGCCGCACGTTATCGCGCGTCACTGCATACACCACCACGCCTCACCACGTGCCTTGCGGCGTCACGACGCGCTAACCAATTTTTAGCATGTCGCACAAATGACGCCCAAGTGGGACAGGCCTTAAAACTTTCTCCATCAATTCCCTTCCCTCCCCTGAATCTCCCGTGCACTTCACACGAGGAACAATTTTGAACAGAAGGAGGGACTCGGCTTGCGGGGGGGGGGGGGGCACAGAGAACAAAGAGCGATCATTGGGGGCCACATTGAACACTTGTGACTGTGTCAGCGCCCTATACATGGCGACTCTTTGCATACCATGTGTATAGGGTTTCCAACTGTCTCGTATTAGCCGGGACATCCCGTATATTGGGCTAATTGGTTTGTCCCATAAGGGACCGCCCTTGTCCTGTGTTTGACTGCTACTCTGTCGGGTCGGAGCGCCGCGTCCGGCCCCGCCTCACCCGTCCGGACGTAGTGCAGCCCATGGAGTGCAGCAGCAACAGCGCCTCACTTGTGGCCCCGTCGGTCGGCAGCCCGGCCAGTTGTCCGACCTTCGGACCTTTCGCTTACCACCGACACCACCACCGCCCCTCCTTCTCATGGCCAATCATCGGTTTATGAGTTGGATGGGGTGCCGGACTTTGCATGCAGCAGAACACAAGGCCCAGACTGCGGGCCAGCTGAGGAATTTCGGCCCGGGCCACGCGACGTCGCGCGCAAAGTCCGGCGCCCGGGCCAAGACTCATCAGCTGGCCCGCCGGCTGGGCTTTGTGTGCAGTCCAGCACCCGGGCCCAACTCATCATTCACCCAGCCACGGCCGAGTCGGTCAACGAATTGCTGTCGGGAATTTGTCCCTTATTTTGACCTTTTGTCCCTTATTTGGGAGTGAGGAAGGTGGCAACCCTACCTGTATATAGTGTGTAAAACAAAGAACCTCACTGTGACATGTCACATGTGAAAATAAAGTATCAATCAATCAATCAACTGTGGGCCAATTAATGGTACAAACGGAGTTTGCACGTTCTCCCCGTGACCTGCGTGGGTTTCCCCCGGGTGCACCGGTTTCCTCCCACACTCGAAAGACGTGCAGGTTTGTAGGTTAATTGGCTTTGGTAATAATTGTCAATTGTCACTAGTGTGTGTAGGATAGTGCTGGTGTACGGGGTGATCGCTGGTCTGCACGGCCTCAGTGGGCCGAAGGGCCTGTTTCCGCACTGTGTCTCCAAAACTAAAAACGAAATCTAGATGGCTAGAAATCAGAAAACAATACAAAAAATTATAATGTGTAGGAAGGAACTGCAGATGCTGGTTTACACCGAAGATAGACACAAAATGCTGGAGTAACTCAGCGGGTCAGGCAGCATCTCTGGACAGAAGGAATGGGTGACGTTTCGGGTCGAGGCCCTTCTTCAGATTATAATATAATGCCTAAACAAAATATTGACTGGCATTGAATTCCAAAATGGAGTTCTGTTGATGACCTTAGAGATAAGAATTATTTCTATTGTGTTTAACAATCTCCCAACTGAGAGATCTTTGGGATGCAGGGCCACCCAGAGGAACTCCACTCCACACCAGTTCTAGAAAACGGTCCATTTCTTAATTTCATAAGGTTCATAAGGTTCATTTATTGTCACCTACACCAATTGGTGTAGTGAAATTTCACTGGCCAGGTCAGTCATACAATTTTAAAAAAGCAAGAGACTCAAAAAATACATGTTAACATAAACATCCATCACAGTGACTCCTACACATTCCTCACTGTGATGGAAGGCGAAAATAAAGTTCAAGTCCTTCCTCGGTCGGGGGCCTCGAGCCCTCCGTTGACGGGACGATCTTGAGTCACGGAGCCAGCGGCCTTCCGGCCCTCCGCGTCGAGGCGTTCAGCTCCTGCATCGGGGGGGATATCAGCTCCCCCGCGCCGGGCGATCAAACCTCGCGTCGGGGCTGGTCGAACCGTCTGCAGCGTTGGAGCTCCCGACTAGACTTACCCGAGACAGTAAGTCCGCAGGCCGCGCGGTGTGAGCGGTCCCAGGCAATTTGACATTGGGGACCATGATTCTTGGCGGCACGATGGGGCAGCGGTAGAGTTGCTGCCTCACAGCGCCAGAGACCCGGTTTCGATCCCGACTACGGGTGCTGTCTGTATGGAGTTTGCACGTTCTCCTGCGTGGGTTTTCTCCGAGTGCTCCGGCCTCCTCCCACACTCCAAAAGACGTGCAGGTTTGTAGGTTAATTGGGCTCGGTAAAAATTGTAAATTGTTCCCTAGCGTGGGTAGGATAGTGTTAGTGTGCAGGGATCGCTGGTCGGCGCGGACTCGGTGGGCCGAAAGGGCCTGTTTTCCACGCTGCGTCTCTAAACAAAAATACAATCGATGAATTTATTTTCAGCAGCTCCTTCCTTCTCCTTCTGCTGCTGTCTTGAAGCTGCAGGGTGACGTTCTGGTTTGATTTCCTTCCTCTCTTCCTCGGCTTGCACCCAGCTGCCTGATCAGTACCTGTGTCGCCAGGCATGGCGAGGAGGGATCGTGCCAAATATCTGCCGCTTTACAGGCTTAAATTTTCCACCCCATTTACCAGCCCCATTAACGGTGCAGGCAGGTGCTCGAGTTCAATTAAGCTGCTTGTGACAGTGCCTGCAGTTTGAGTCCCAACCTCCTAATATCTGTCAGCTCTGGATATAGTGGAGAGGATGTTTTCACCAAGTCAAGTCAAGTCAAGTGAGTTTATTGTCATGTGTCCCTGGTAGGACAATGAAATTCTTGCTTTGCTTCAGCACAACAGAACATAGTAGGCATTGACTACAAGGCATTCTATAAATGTATACACACATGAATCAATATACTGATAAAGTGCAAATAACAGTATTGGCTAATAAAGTTCAGTGTTATGTCCGAGCCAGGTTTAATAGCCTGATGGCTGTGGGGAAGTAGCTATTCCTGAACCTGGTCGTTGCAGTCTTCAGGCTCCTGTACCTTCTACCTGAAGGTAGCGGGGAGATGAGTGTGTGGCCAGGATGGTGTGAGTCCTTGATGATACTGCCAGCCTTTTTGAGGCAGCGACTGCGATAGATCCCTTCGATGGAAGGGAGGTCAGAGCCGATGATGGACTGGGCAGTGTTTACTACTTTTTGCAGTCTTTTCCTCTCCAGGGCGCTCAAGTTGCCGAACCAAGCCACGATGCAACCGGTCAGCATGCTCTCTACTGTGCACCTGTAGAAGTTAGAGAGAGTCCTCCTTGACAAACCGACTCTCCGTAATCTTCTCAGGAAGTAGAGGCGCTGATGTGCTTTCTTAATAGTAACATCAGTGTTCTCGGACCAGGAAAGGTCTTCAGAGATGTGCACGCCCAGCAATTTGAAGCTCTTGACCCTTTCAACCATCGACCCGTTGATATAAACGGGACTGTGGGTCCCCATCCTACTCCTTCCAAAGTCCACAATCAGTTCCTTGGTTTTGCTGGTGTTGAGGGCCAGGTTATTGTGCTGGCACCATATGGACAGTTGCTCGATCTCTCTTCTATACACCAGTGGGAGAGTCTAGGAATAGAGGCCATAGCCTCAGAATAAAAGGACGATCGACAAGCCACAAGTTACAATCGCTCCACACTTTTACCTCTCCACTCCTCCAGGCTCGAATGTAATCATGTATTGTCTTCCCGCTGACTGGTTAGTACGCAACAAAGGCTTTTCACTGTACCTCGGTACACGTGACAATAGACTAAACTGGACTAAAAGGACGTACCTTTAGGAAGGATATGAGGAGGAATTTCTTCAGTCAGAGGGTGGGGAATCTTAGTTTTTAGTTTAGCGTGGAAACAGGCCCTTCGGCCCATCAAGTCTGCGCTGACCACCACACCTCGCGCACTAACACTATCCTACACACACGAGGGACATTTTACGGTTAAACCAAGCCAGTTAACCTACAAACCTGTACGTCTTTGGAGTGTGGGAGGAAACCGGAGCACCTGGAAAAAACCCACGCAGGTCATGTGGCGAACGTACAAACTCCGTACAGATAGCACCCTTGGGCAGGATCGAACCAGGGACTCTGACGCCGTAAGGCAGCAACTCTGCCGCTGTGCCACCGTGCTGCCTTGGAATTAATTGCCGCAGACGGCCGTGGAGACCAAGTCAATGGATATTTTTAAGGCAGAGATTACCAGATTCTTGATCAGTACGGGTGTCAGCGGTTAAAGCCCTGTCCCACGGAACGAGTTCATTCCAAGAGCTCTCCCGAGTTTAAAAAAAAATCAAACTCGTGGTAAGCACGGAGAATGAACGTAGCAGGTACGTCGGAGCTCGGGGACGTCTCTTAGCGGCTCGTAACGCTAACGGCAGGTACTCGGGAAGACTCGCTAACGGCAGGTAAGCACGGGAAGACTCGTGAAGATTTTTCAACATGTTGAAAAATGTCCACGAGAGCCCCGAGTTACGACGAGCGGCCATTACCGTAAATCTCCGAGTTCGAATCAGGGCAAACTCGGGAGAGCTCTTGGAATGAACTCGTACAGTGGGACAGGGCTTTTAGGGGGAGAAGGCAGGAGAATGGGGTTGAGAGGGAAAGATAGATCAGCCACGATTGAATGGCGGAGTTGACTTGATGGGCTGTAAGGCCTAATTCTGTTCCTATGGTGGATGAACTGATGAACTCTGCATGGGTAGAAGCATGGCAGATATCTGACAAATCCTAAGGTCGAGAATAGTCCTCCTGCTTAGTGCTGTTGTCTTTGTTTCAAAGTCACCAAAGGCTTTTAAATAGAAGGTAGTATTGTGCAACCTTTATGACAAAGTATCAATCATGAAGAATTGCATCACTAAATTTAGTTGAGTTTAGAGATACAGCGTGGAAACATTCACTTCGGCCCAGCGAGTCAGTGCTGACCACGATCACCCCGTACACTAGTTCTGTCCTACACACACTAGGGACAATTAATGGCCCTGTCCCACGGTACGAGTTCATTCCAAGAGCTCTCCCGAGTTTGCCCGAGATTCGAACTCGAAGATTTACGGTAATGGCCGCTCGTCGGTACTCGGGGCTCTCGTGGACCATTTTCAACATGTTGAAAAATCTTCACGAGTCTTCCCGAGCTTACCTACCATTAGCGAGTCTTCCCGAGTACCTGCCGTTAGCGTTACGAGCCGCTAAGAAACGTCTCCGAGCTCCGACGTACCCACTACGTTCATCTCCGTGCTTACCACGAGTTTGAATTTTTTAAAACTCGGGAGAGCTCTTGGAATGAACTCGTGGGACAGGGCCATTACAATTTACCGAAGCCAATTAACCCAAAACCTGTACGTCGTTGGCGTGTGGGAGGAAACCGAAGCAGCTGGAGGAAACCCACGGGGAGAACATACAAACTCCGTACAGACAGCACCCGTAGTCAGAATCGAACCCTGGTCTCTAGTGCTGTGAGGCAGCAACTCTACCGCTGCACCACCACGCCGCCCCCTAAGGTCATAAGGTCATAGAAGCAGAATGTAGGCCATTCGGCCCATCAAGTCTACTCTGCCATTCAATCATGGCTGATCTATCTCTCCCTCCTAACCCCATTCTCCTGCCTTCTCCCCATAACCTTTGACACTCATACTAATCTATCTATCTCTGCCTTAAAGATATCCATTGACATAGCATCCCAATTATCATTACCACCCCCATTATTGTTCTCTAGAGCAAAACCCAACTGAGTGGAAGGTTAATTAGCTGTGGTAAATTAGTGTTGATGTGCGTGGGTAGAAGAGGCATTGGGAGGAGTTGATGGACATGGCTGGCGGAGAGAGGATCTCAGATAAATAAGTCAGGAGTGAGGACTGAAGGGAGACACAAAACGCTGGAGAAACTCAGCGGGTGAGGCAGCATCTGTGGAGAGAAGGAATTGGCGATGTTTCGGGTCGAGACCCTTCTTCTCGACCCCAAAACGTCGCCGATTCCTTCTCTCCATAGATGCTGCCTCACCCGCTGAGTTTCTCCAGCACTTTGTGTCTACCTTCGATTTTACCAGCATCTGCAGTTCTTTCTTAAACTTGAGACTGAAGGGAGATGGCATTGGCTCAGTGGGGTGAAGGAGCTACTAAATTGTGGGGGGGGGGGAGAAAAAAGTGATAAATGTGCAAATATGAGAACTGCCCAAAATTAACATTATCACGCAGTCTCTTGCCCAGAGTAGGGGAATCGAGAAGCAGACGACATAGGTTTAAGGTGAGAGGGGAAAGATTTAATAGGGGCTTCAACTACCTGTCTAAATGTTTGAAACGTTGGGATAGTCCCTGCCTCAACTACCTCCTTAGGCAGCTCGTTCCATAAACCCACATAAAGGGTGGTGGGTGTATGGAACGAGCTGCCAGAGGAGGTAGTTGAGGCAGGGACTATCCCAACGTTTAAAACATTTAGACAGGTACTTGGATAGGACAGGTTTAGAGGGATATCGACTAAATGCAGACTGGTGGGACTAGTGTAGATGGGACATGTTGGCCGTCGTGGGCAAGTTGGGCTGAAGGACCTGTTGCCATGCTGTAAGACTATGACTATGACATACACACTCAGGAACAGCTTCTTTCCCTCTATCAAGCTTCTGAACAGTCCTTCCATAAGCTAGGGTACTGTCCGATTCACCTCTACCCCATTGCGAACATTGGACTTTGTCTCTGGAACTGATGCGCTACAATACTGAGAACTATATTCTGCACTCTGTATCTTCCCCTTGCCTCTCCCTATCGTACTTGATTATATTCATGTATATTAGTATCTAAGGTAGACTCAAAAAGCTGGAGTAACTCAGCGGGACAGGCAGCATCTCTGGAGAGAAGGAATTGGTGACGTTTCGGGTCGAGACCCTTCTTCACCCATTCCTTCTCTCCAGAGATGCTGCCTGTCCCGCTGAGTTACTCCAGCTTTTTGTGTCTACCTTTGATTTAAACCAGCATCTGCAGTTCTTTCCTACATATATTATCACCAAACCTGATTTGATAGCATGCAAAACAAAGCTAGGCTTGGTACACACGACAATAATGAACCTCAACCTAAATTATGAGCAGAAGACAAAGTACTGGAGTAATTCAGTGGGTCAGGGGCCATCTGTGGAGGGAAATGGCCAAGTGACGTTTCGGATCGGGACCCTTGTTTACTCTGATTGTCATTGGGGGGGGGGGGGGGAGAAAGCTGGAAAAGAGAGGTGGGGGGCAGCACAAGGCCTGGCGAGTGACAGGTGGATACATATGAAAGGGGTTTGAGAGGCAAATGGGTGGAGTAAGTGGCAAAGGCTAGAGGTGGAAAGGGTGTCAGATTAGGAGACAATAGACAATAGACAATAGAGCCAGCACCGCCATTCAATGTGATCATGGCTGATCATCCCCAATCAGTACCCCATTCCTGCCTTCTCTCCCTATCCCCTGACTCCGCTATCTTTAAGAGCCCTATCTAGCTCTCTCTTGAAAGTATCCAGAGAACCGGCCTCCACCGCCCTCCGAGGCAGAGAATTCCACAGACTCACCACTCTCTGTGAGAAAAGGTATTTCCTCGTCTCCGTTCCAAATGGCTTACTCCTTATTCTTAAACTGTGTGTGGCCCCTGGTTCTAGACTCCCCCCAACATCGGGAACACGTTTCCTGCCTCTAGCGTGTCCAAGCCCTTAATAATCTTATAGGTTTGAAGAGGGGTGAAATGTAAAAGCAGACTGGGGGATATGGGTGGAAGGGGTGAGAGGGGAAGGGGGACAGGGGTAGGATAGTGGCAGGAATAGGCATACACCAGTGTTGGGGAGGGGAGGGGTAGAGGACAGGGGGTAGGAGGGGGCTTTACTTCAAAATGGAAAATTCAATGCTTATGCCACTGGGTTGTACAATACTCCAGGTGACCACACCTGGAGTATTGCGTACAGTTTTGGTCTCCTAATCTGAGGAAGACATTCTTGCCATAGAGGGAGTACAGAGAAGGTTCACCAGACTGATTCCTGGGATGGCAGGACTTTCATATGAAGAAAGACTGGATAGACTCGGCTTGTACTCGCTAGAATTTTGAAGATTGAGGGGGGATCTTATAGAAACTTACAAAATTCTTAAGGGGTTGGACAGGCTAGATGCAGGAAGATTGTTCCCAATGTTGGGGAAGTCCGGGACAAGGGGTCACAGTTTAAGGATAAGGGGGAAGTCTTTTAGGACCGAGATGAAAAAAGAAAATTTCACACAGAGAGTGGTGAGTCTGTGGAATTCTCTGCCACAGAAGGTAGTTGAGGCCAGTTCATTGGCTATATTTAAGAGGGTTAGATGTGGCCCTTGTGGCTAAAGGGATCAGGGGGTATGGAGAGAAGGCAGGTACAGGATACTGAGTTGGATGATCAGCCATGATCATATTGAATAGCGGTGCAGGCTCGAAGGGCCGAATTGCCTACTCCTGCACCTATTTTCTATGTTTCTATGTTTCTATTTGCACAAGATTCCCATGTCGGCAGTTCCTTATGTCTACAAACAGATCATGCATAGTTGGTTCCCAATTTGACTGATGCCCACGCAGATGGTGTGGCCCTCTCCTCCTGTCTACCCCAAAATAAAGAGAGGAATTGGTCGGGTAGACGTGCAGAGCCTCTTTGCCCAGAATAGGGGAACCGAGGGCGAGAGGACACAGGTTAAGGGGGAGGGAAAGATTTAAGGGGAACCCGAGGGGTAACCTTTTCACGCAAAGGGCGGTGGGTGAATGGAAAGAGCTGCCGGGAGAGGTAGTTGGGGCTGGAACTATCGCAATGTTTAAGAAACATTTAGACAGGTACTTGGACAGGACAGGTTTGGAGGGATACGGGCCAAACGCAGGCAGGTGGGACTAGTGTAGCTGGGGCATGTTGGCCGGTGTGTGCAAGGTGGGCCGAAGGGCCTGTTTCCACACAGCATCACACTACTACCTCTTTGGAGACCTTTGAACAACCTTTAATCAAACCTTTACAGACTATAACATTATATCTTACACTAAATCTTGTACCCTTTATTTTCGGCCCGAAACGTTGCCTATTTCCTTCGCTCCGTAGATGCTGCCACACCCGCTGAGTTTCTCCAGCACCTTTGTCTCCCTTCGATTTTCCAGCATCTGCAGTTCCTTCTTTAACCCTTTATCCTTTCTCTGTGCTGCCTCGAAGCTTGGACACGCTAGAGGCAGGAAACATGTTCCCGATGTTGGGGGGAGTCCAGAACCAGGGGCCACAGTTTAAGAATAAGGGGTAAGCCATTTAGAACGGAGATGAGGAAACACTTTTTCTCACAGAGAGTGGTGAGTCTGTGGAATTCTCTGCCTCAGAGGGCGGTGGAGGCCGGTTCTCTGGATGCTTTCAAGAGAGAGCTAGATAGGGCTCTTAAAAATAGCGGAGTCAGGGGATATGGGGAGAAGGCAGGAACGGGGTACTGATTGGGGATGATCAGCCATATGATCACATTGAATGGCGGTGCTGGCTCGAAGGGCCGAATGGTCTACTCCTGCACCTATTGTCTATTTAATCATGTAGTCTTTTCTCCAATGCACGCAAACGGATGCTTTCCACCTCGTGACAGTAATAAATCAAACGTAGCTAAACTTGAGAGAACGGGGCAGCACAGTCGCAGATCCGTTCACTGTAGTTTAGTTTAGAGATACAGTGCGGACACAGGCCCTTCGGCCCACCGAGTCCGTGCCGACCAGCGATCCCCGCACACCAACACTACCCTACGCACACCAGGGACAATTTACGATTTTACCCAAGCCAATTAACCCACAAACCTGTACGCCTTTGGAGCGTGGGAGGAAACCGGAGCGCCCGGGGGAAAACCCACGCAGGTCACGGGGGGGACGTCCGTACAGACAGCACCCGTAGTCAGGCTGGAACCCGGGTGTCTGGCGCTGTGAGGCAGCAACTCTACCGCTGCGCCACCCCTGCCGCCCCTTGTACACGTATACGTCGTGACAATAAACTAAACTAACAAAACTAACTACTGGACATTCTGTGCACGAATTCAACTGGTGAATGACTGTCGACTCAGGGAACTCCAAACAAAGTACATGGAAAGAGAAACCCAAAACTGTTCATTGTGCTATTCAATTAAACTTCACTTTGTGACATTGACACCAATGCGATTCATCTTCCTTTGTCCATTGATCGCAAAAGGTCACAAGTTCATCAGCGCCAGGTACAGAATTGGACCTATCAGCCCATTAAGTGAGAAGGGTCCTGACCCGAAACGTCACCTATTCCTTCACTCCATAGATGCTGCCTCACCCGCTGAGTTTCTCCAGCATTTTTGTCTACCTACAGCCCAATAAGTCATAAGGTCATAAGTAAGAGGAGCAGAATTAGGCCATTCGGCCCATCAAGTCTGCTCCGCCATTCAATCATGGCTGATCAATCTCTCTATCCTAACCCCATTCTCCTGCCTTCTCCCCATAACCCCTGACTGATCAAGAATCTATCTATCTACGCCTTCAAAATATCCATTGACTTGGCCACCACAGCCTTCTGTGGCAATGAATTCCACAGATTCACCACCCTCTGACTAAAGAAATTCCTCCTCATCTCCTTTCTAAAGGAACATCCTTTAATCCTGAGGCTGTAACCTCTAGTACTAGAATCTCCCACTAGTGGAAACATCCTCTCCACCTCCACTCTAACCGCCAGGTCTACTCCGCCATTCAATCATGGCTGATCTATCTTTCCCACCTAACCCCGTTCTCCTGCCTTCTTCCCTCTCAGTATGAGACAGTTTACAGCTCCCCAAAGTACATCTGTGCCGTAGACTAGCACAGCGATTTGGTGCAAGCTTTTGTTTGATGAAGCTGCGATGGAGAGGGATACAGCGTGGAAACAGGCCCTTCGGCCCAACTTGCCCACACCGACCAACGTGTCCCATCTACACCAGTCCCACCTGTCTGCATTTGCCCCATATCCCTCTAAACCTGTTCTATGCATGTACCTGTCCAAATGTTATGTAAATGCTGTGATAGTCCCTGCCTCAACTACCTACTATGGCAGCTCGCTCCATACCCCTACCACCCTTTGTGTAAAAATGTTGCCCCTCAAGTTCCCATAAATTTTTTCCCACATCATCTTCATTCTTATTTCTTCTTGTTGTTGATTGCCCTACTCTGGGTAAAAGACTCTGGACATTCAACCTATCTAACACATGATCAAATTTCATTGTACCGTTGGCCCTGTGTTAACCTACACATGACAAATAAAACTGAATTGAACTGATCATGTACACCTCTATAAGATCACTCCTCATCCTCCTGCGCTCCAAGGAATAGAGTCCCAGCCTGCTCAGCCTCTCCCTATAGCTCAGACCCTCAAGTCCTGGCAACATCCTAGTTGTTGGCAAGTTTTGTAATTGATGTTGTCGCACTCAATAGATATTTTATTAGCAGGCATTGAGGGCTTTGAGAGGTCTGGTAGTTTCAACCTGCTGGTGAAATGATTTGTGATCTCGCTTGGAACTCATTTTGTACATTAATGTCCTAAATAATAACTGCTCTGTCGTCATTCTCTGGAGGTAGCTGGACTTGAACTGGAATATAACCTGCTTTTCAATAAGGTCATTGTACGGTATATACTGTAATAGACAGTAAATTTACTTTGCTTAAGAAACACTTTTCACATCATTGTTTTAACATCAAAATGAAATAAAGCTAATGACGCACGCGTTAACAAACTTGTTGGAATATAGAATAGGATTTCAGAATGCCTTTAGAGAAGTTGGACTTTCAAGCAACTTGATTTTTATCTTAATAATTGAACCATTTTATGAAAACTTTTCATTGTACCTCGGTACACGTGACAATAAACAGAACTGAAACGGAAACTAAACTGACTTCACACACAAACAAAACATCCTAAAGGGCCTGTCCCACTTGGCCGTCATTTGCGCGTCACGCAGATGGCGCTCGAAGATTTTGTACATCACAAAATCCTGCGACGCCGCGCGCGGCCGCGCGTCACGGCCTACGTCATCACGTGCCATGCGCGCGTAATGCGCATCACGTGCGTGTCACGACGCACACGTCGTGCGTCGTGAAGCGTAAATGATGTCGCGTAAATTACGCGCAAATGACGGCCAAGTGGGACAGGCCCTTTACCTCCGAAATAAAACTCGGACTATCTTTTCTCGGACTTTATTGGACTTTATCTGGGTTTCAGCAACTAAGTTTCAGCAACTAAGTTACAGAGAAAGGTTGAACAAGTTAGGTCTTTATTCTTTGGAGCGCAGAAGGTTAAGGGGGGAACGTGATAGAGGTCTTTAAAATGATGAGAGGGATAGACAGAGTTGACGTGGATAAGCTTTTCCCACTGAGAGTAGGGAAGATTCAAACAAGGGGACATGACGAGAATTAAGGGACAGAAGTTTAGGGGTAACATGAGGGGGAACTTCTTTACTCAGAGAGTGGTAGCTGTGTGGAATGAGCTTCAAGTGAAGGAGGTGGAGGCAGGTTAGTTTTTATCATTTAAAAATAAATTGGATAGTTATATGGACGGGAAAGGAATGGAGGGTTATGGTCTGAGCGCAGGTATATGGGACTAGGGGAGAATACGTGTTCGGCACGGACTAGAAGGGTCGAGATGGCCTGTTTCCGTGCTGTAATTGTTATATGGTTATATGGTTATATGGTTATATGGTTATCTTGCACCAAACGTTATTCCCGTTACCCTGTATCTGTACTCTGAGAACAGCTTCATTGTAATCATGTATTGTCTTTCTGCTGACTGGTTAGCACAAAACAAGCTTCTCACTGTACCTCTGGTACATGTGACATTACACTAAACGGAACTAAACTAGAACATACAGCACAGAAACAAGCTCTTCAGCCCAAAATGTCTGTGCCGAACATGTTGCCAAGACCAACTCTTATCTGCCAGCGTATAATCCATATCCCTCCATTCTCTGCATATCCATGTGTCTAACTGAAAGCCTCTTCAATGCCACTAACGTATCTGCCTCCACTACCACGGGCAGTCACGGTGGCGCAGCGGTAGAGTTGCTGCCTTACAGCGAATGCAGCGCCGGAGACCCGGGTTCGATCCCGTCCACGGGTGCTGCCTGTACGGAGTTTGTACCTTCTCCCCATGACCTGCGTGGGTTTTCTCCGAGATGTTCAGTTTCCTCCCACATTCCAAAGATGTACAGGTTTGTAGGTTAATTGGCTTGGTAAATGTAAAAATTGTCCCTAGTGGGTGTTGGATAGTGTTAATGTGCGGGGATCGCTGGTCGGCACGGACCCGGTGGGCCGAAGGGCCTGTTTCCCCGCTGTATCCCTAAACTAAACCACCCCTGGCAGCACATTCTTGGCACTCACCCACTTTGTGTAAAAAATAAATTGCCCCTGCACGTCTCATTTCAACTTTGCCCCTCACACCTTAAATCTGTGCCCTCTACCTTAAATCTGTGCCCTCTAATATTTGATTTGAAAATGGTTAATGTTATTGTGCATTTACATATTTTGCACAAAATCCAGGCATGACATGTTTTATTCACTTTTAGTTCAGTTCAGTTTAGTTTATTGTCACGTGTACCGAGGTACAGTGAAAAGCTTTTGTTGCGTGCTAACCAGTCAGCGGAAAGACTATACGATTACACTAGAGCCATTTACAGTGACGCATGATATGGGACTAACATTTAGTGCAAGGTAATAGCCCTGTCCCACGTTACGAGTTCATTCCAAGAGCTCTCCCGAGTTTAAAAACAAACAAACTCGTGGTAAGCACGGAGAATGAACGTAGCGGGTACGTCGGAGCTCGGGGACATCTCGTAGCGGGTCGTAACGCTAACGGCAGGTACTCAGGAAGACTCGCTAACGGCAGGTAAGCACGGGAAGACTCGTGAAGAGTTTTCAACATGTTGAAAAATGTTCACGAGAGCCCCGAGTACCGACGAGTGGCCATTACCGTAAATCTCCGAGTTCGAGTCTCGGGCAAACTCGGGAGAGCTCTTGGAATGAACTCGTACCGTGGGACTGGGGCTTTAAAGCCAGTAAAGTCCGATCAAAGATAGTCCGAGGGTCACCAATGAGGCAGATAGTAGTTCAGTAATTCATAGGTAGACAAAAATGCTGGAGAAACTCAGCGGGTGAGGCAGCATCTATGGAGAGAAGGAATATTCATTCTCTCCATAGATGCTGCCTCACCCGCTGAGTTTCTCCAGCATTTTTGTCTACCGATTTTTCCAGCATCTGCAGTTCTTTCTTAAACAGTCCAGTAATTCATTGCACCTCGGTATTCGTGACAATAATAAAGAAAACTAACATATTGTTTGCTAGTTACGTAGTTGGCAATGTCCTGGATGTGTGGCGACTTCATGCCCACGTGGATCGTACCCGTTGCCTAGCAACCAGCAGTGTCACGTGAGGGTCGCGAGCCCAGAGTCAAACTCCGAGGTCAGAGGGCAAGACGGGCTTATCTGTACACGTGGAGATTTTAAATCTCAGCTCTCGACCCTCAAGTGACGCTGCTCGTTGCCAGGCAACGGGAACAAGCTGCAGCTTGAAAACCACGTGGGCCTGAAGTGGCCACACATGCGTCACAGTACTGGGTTTATCAGGATGCATCACAGCTTGATTTGGGAACAGTCCCTCCCATCCAAACCTGACCATCTCACAAACCAACCTCCCTTCCATTGACTCCATCTACACCTCGTGCTGCCTCGGCAAGGCCAGCAGCATCATCAAGGACCAGTCGCAAACTGGCCACTCCCTCTTCTCCCCTCTCCCATCGGGCAAGAGGTACAGAAGTGTGAAAACGCACACACCTCCAGATTCAGGGACAGTTTCTTCCCAGCTGTGATCAGGCAACTGAACCATCCTACCACAACTAGAGGGTGGTCCCGAACTACTAGACAATAGACAATAGACAATAGGTGCAGGAGTAGGCCATTTGGCCCTTCGAGCCAGCACCGCCATTCAATGTCATCATGGCTGATCATCCCCAATCAGTACCCCGTTCCTGCCTTCTCCCCATATCCCCTGACTCCGCTATTTTTAAGAGCCCTGTCTAGCTCTCTCTTGAAAGCATCCAGAGAACCGGCCTCCACCGCCCTCTGAGGCAGAGAATTCCACAGACTCACCACTCTCTGCTGAACTACTATCTACCTCTTTGGTGACCCTCGGACTATCCCGGATCAGACATTACTGTTTTTTTACCTTGCACTAAACCTTATTCCCTTATCATGTATCTGTACATTGCAAATGGATCGATTGTAATCATGCATTGTCTTTCTGCTGACTGGATAGCACGCAACAAAAAGCTTTTAACTGGACCTCAGTACATGCGACAATAAACATTAAACTACCGACAACTTTCTCACCTGGTTTGTTCTTCCCTTTCAGGTCATGAAGCAGATGTGGCAGATTCAGGTACAGATTTCTCTCGTGTAGATTAGGGTGCAGAGGTGGGAGAGGGAGGGAAGGGGGGAGGGAGGGGGGGGGAAGGGGGGAGGGTAGGGGGGAGGGTAGGGGAAGAGCTGGAATGTATGAGTTGCCCGTGAATCATTTTAGTAAGTAAGTAATTTTTATTTATATAGCACTTTTAAATCAAATCACGCTGAAGCCAAAGTGCTTTACAGAGAAAAAAAATTAGATTACCATACATCCATATAAAATAAAAAAGACGAAACAAAAGACACAATACACTATAGGATTCAACATGAATGTCCCCCCAACAGCAGAATCAACACTTTCCACTGTGAGGGAAGGCACCAAAAAGTCCAGTCCTCCTCATCCTCCTAGTCCACCCGAGGCCAGGGCCTATTTGAGGCCTCCGCAGCCAGTCGTCGCAACGGCGGCCCGATGTTATAGGCCCTCCTGCCGGGAAGATGGAATGCCGGCGTCGGGTGAACAGTCCTTAGCGGCTTGGAAATGTCTGGAGTGGCCGCTTCCTCCCCGGAGACCGCGGCTCCCGAAGTCCTCAGGCCGCGCTGGTTGGAGCTCCGAATCTGGCGATCTCGGATCCCATTTTGTTGGCTGAAACAGTGAGACGTCGACAGATAGAACTGGGAAACAGGCCCCCGCAGACCACCGAGCCTACACCGACCATCATTCACCCGCTCACACTGGTTTCATCCCATCCCAAAACACTCGGGCCAATTTACAGAGGGCCAGTTAACTGGCAAACCCGCACGTCTTTGGGATGCGGGAGGCGACCAGAGCACCCGGTGGAAACCCACGCGGTCACGGGGTGAACATGCAAACTCCACACAGACAGCACCCGAGGTCAGGATCAAACTTGGCGCAGTGAGGCAGCAGCTCTATCCCACTGCGCCACCGGGCCGCTTCACGTGTAGCTGAGGAAATACCGGGGAAGTCAGGGCAGTGGGTAGTGCTGATGCCTCACTGCGCCAAGAGACCCGGGTTTGATCCCGGCTACCGGTGCTGTCCTTATGGAGTTTGTCCTTTCTCCCTGTGACCGCGTGGGTTTTCTCCGGGTGCTCCGGTTTCCTCCCACACTCCAAAGACGTACAGGTTCGCAGGTTAATTGGCTTTGGTAAGTTGTAACATTGTCCCAAGAATGTGTAGGATAACGCTAGTGTACGGGGAGATGGCTGGTCGGCGCAAAGATAGTAGTTCAGGGCTGCTCTCTGGTTGTTGGTAGGATGGTTCAGTTGCCTGATAACAGCTGGGAAGAAACTGATTGATAGATTCAAAAGTCAAGAGTGTTTTATTGTCATATGTCCCAGATAGAACAATGAAACTCTCACTTGCTGCAGCACAACAGAATATGTAAACATAGTGCACTGTAAATTATATGATAAACGAGAGAGAGAACACATACTCACATATATTTATGTGACACATACTCATAAAACAAACATATAATAGTGCAATAACAATAATAATAGTCTATTGTAGTTCAGTGCTTATATGAGGTTGTAGTGTTTAATAACCTGATGACTGTAGGGAAGAAGCTGTTCCTGAACCTGGACGTTACAGTTTCCAGGCTCCTGTACCTTCTTCCCGATCGATGGCAGTGGTGAGATGAGTGTGTGGCCAGGATGGTGTGGGTCTCTGATGAAGTTGGCCGCCTTTTTGAGGCAGCGACTGCGATAGATCCCTTCGATGGTGCTGAGGTCAGAGCCGGTGATGGACTGGGCAGTGTTAGTGCCGGGTGTCAGGGGTTATGGGGAGAAGGCAGGAGAATGGGGTTAAGAGGGAGAGATAGATCAGCCACGATTGAATGGCGGAGTGGACTCGGTGGGCTGAAAGGGCCTGTTTCCGCGCTATGTCTCCAAAGTCTAAACGTAACCTGTTTGACCGCAATGTTGTCTTTGGCAGATGTGTGGAGATCGTACAGCATTAACGACGGCTTCAGGGGCACGGTGAACGGTGAAACACACAGCTCCTCGCTGGCCGCCAAGGGGTTCCGCAGCGTCAGGCCCAATCTCTCGTTCCCCGAGAGGAAGACGCCTCCGTATCAGGTGAGTGAGACTCGCCCCGTGAGTGTCACAAAACACACTGTCAGGGAGAGGGGAATTCTCACTGACTCCTCATGTAAATTCCCGTTCTACACTTACCCCCTTAGCCTGGTTTAGTCAAACACTAAAGGGCCTGTCCCACTTGGGCGTCATTTGCGCGTCATTTACGCGACTTCATTTACGCGTCACGACACAATAAGAGCGTGTCGTGACGCGCACGTGATGAGTGCATGGTGACGTAGGCAGTGACGCGCGTTTGCGCGCGGCGCCCCAGGATTTTGGGATGTACAAAATCTTTGCGCGCCATCTGCGTGACACGCAAATGACGCATATAATTGAAACATATAAGATTGTTAAAAGCTTGGACACGCTAGAGGCAGGAAACATGTAAGCCATTTAGAACGGAGACGAGGAAACACTTTTTCTCACAGAGTGGTGGTGAGTCTGTGGAATTCTCTGCCTCAGAGGGTGGTGGAGGCAGGTTCTCTGGATGCTTTCAAGAGAGAGCTAGATAGGGCTCTTAAAAATAGCGGAGTGAGGGGATATGGGGAGAAGGCAGGAACGGGATACTGATTGGGTGCTGGCTCGAAGGGCCGAATGGCCTACTCCTGCACCCATTGTCTATTGTCTATTGTATTTAAATGCCCAAGTGGGACGGGCCCTTAAGTCAAACTCTGGTTCCAAAACCTTACTTTATTGAAGAACAAACTGCGGGGACGGTTGCCGATCCACTCACCCAAGACAACCATATCTCGTGCAAACACAACAGAAGTCACATTCAACCGACACGCCCCAAAGAATTACACACCCTCTTATACCCTTCCAAACTAAGGGCGTGACATTACTTGGGGGAGGCAACCCCAACAAACCAAGCACACATATCGATCACATTATACAAACCAATCACACATATCGATTACATTATACATTGACTGTCATATGAGGAAAGATTGAAAAGACTAGGCTTGTATTCTCTGGAATTTAGAAGGATGAGGGGGAATCTTATAGAAACATATAAAATTATAAAAGGACTTGACAAGCTAGGTGCAGGAAAAATGTTCCCAATGTTGGTCGAGTCCAGAACCAGGGCCCACAGTCTTAGAATAAAGGGGAGGCCATTTAAGACTGAGGTGAGAAAAAACATTTTCACCCAGAGAGTTGTGAATTTGTGGAATTCCCTGCCACAGAGGGCAGTGGAGGCCAAATCACTGGATGGATTTAAGAGAGAGTTAGATAGAGCTCTAGGGGCTAGTGGAATCAAGGGATATGGGGAGAAGGCAGGCACGGGTATTGATTGTGGACAATCAGCCATGATCACAATGAATGGCGGTGCTGGCTCGAAGGGCCGAATGGCCTACTCCTGCACCTATTGTCTATTGTCTATTGACTCCAAAGACGTACAGGTTTGTCGGTTAATTGGCTTGGTGTAAATGTAAACTGTCCCCAGTGTGTGTACACGGGTCGGTGCAGACTTGATGGGCCGAAAGGACCTGTTTCCACGCTGTATCTCTAAACTAATCTAAACAGCCTAATCAAGGACCAGTCTCACCCCGTTCACGCCCTCTTCTCCGCTCTCCCATCGGGCAAGAGGTTTAGAAGTGTGAAAACGCACACTCCAGATTCAGTGGCAGTTTCATAAGGTCACAAGGAGCAGAATTAGGCCATTCGACCCATCAAGACTACTCCTGCCTTCTCCCCATAACCCCTGACACCCTTACGAATCAAGCATTTGCAAATCAGTCATCAGGCAACTGAACCATCATATCACCAACTAGAGAGCGGTCCTGAACTACTATCCACCTCATTAGAAACCTATGGACTATCTTTAATCGGATTTTACGGGACTTTATCTGGCACTAAATGTTTTTTCCTTTATTCTGTATCTCTACACTGTGGACGGCTCGATTGTAATCATGTACTGTCTTTCCACTGACTGGTTAGCACGCAACTAAAGCTTTTCACTGTACCTCGGTACACGTGACAATAAACTCAACTGAAACTTAGCTCTCCCTAAGGGCAGGTCCCAGCAAGGAGATGTGATTATCGGGATCATTGTCAGTCTCATTTTGTTTAGTTTACAATAGACAATACGTGCAGGAGTAGGCCATTTGGCCCTTCGAGCCAGCACCGCCATTCAATGTGATCATGGCTGATCATCCCCAATCAGTACCCCGTTCCTGCCTTCTCCCCATATCCCCTGACTCTGCTATTTTTAAGAGCCCTATCTCTTGAAAGTATCCAGAGAACCCGCCTCCACCGCCCTCTGAGGCAGAGAATTCCACAGACTCACCACTCTCTGTGAGAAAAAGTGTTTTCTCGTCTCCGTTCTAAATGGCTTACTCCTTATTCTTAAACTGTGGCCCCTGGTTCTGGACTCCCCCCAACATCGGGAACATGTTTCCTGCCTCTAGCGTGTCCAAATCCTTAACAATCTTATATGTTTCAATGAGATACCCTCTCATCCTTCTATGGTGTACAAGCCCAGCTGCTCCATTCTCTATGTACAAACGTACAAACTCCGTACAGACGTTTGGTTGCGTGCTAACCAGTCAGCGGAAAGACAACACGTGATTACAATCAAGCCATCTACAGTGTACAGATCCATGATAAGGGAAAGAATGTGAATAATGTTTCGTGCAAGATAAAGTCGATTTGCACAATTTACAATTTGGAATGTGGGAGCAAACGGGAACACCCGGAGAAAACCCGTGCAGGTCACAGGCAGAATGTACAAACCCCCTATAGACAAGCGCCCGTAGTCAGGATTGAACCCGGGTCTCTGTTGCTGTAAGGCAACAACTCTACCGCTGCACCACTTTAAAAAAAAAAATTATATCAAAAGATAATTTATTTAATTTAAACACGATACAAAACCCCCCAAAAAATAAAACCGTTTTGACATACCCACCACCATGTTATAAAATCATCAAACAACTATTTTACAAATATTCTAATAACTACTGTACAATCCCGGTAAAGGGGCAAGCATCTGGCTCGGGCAAAGCCCTCTTCCGTCTGGCGCCATGACTTGCAGATAGCCAGCTTGGTCAGGCCTAGGAGCAACCCAACTAGGACATCTTCGGCCCTGCCCACTCCCTAGATCCCATCACCAGACAATAGACAATAGACAATAGGTGCAGGAGTAGGCCATTCGGCCCTTCGAGCCAGCACTGCCATTCAATGTGATCATGGCTGATCATCCCCAATCAGTACC